>CAUYPK010058374.1:0-28063 GCA_963574355.1 Loris lydekkerianus | reverse complement strand
GCCACTGTGGAAGTTGGAGTTTGATCAAAAGTTTCTGAGTCAGTTTACTTTTGTGGTGGAGGATTGTACTGGTCATTATGGAGGATAGGTCTGAGAATATCCTGAAAGCTGGTTTAGTTATGGCAAATTTCTTCAACATGTGAATGTCATTAAAGTATTTAATTTCTCCATCATAAATGAAACTCAGTTTAGCTGGATACAGGATCCTGGGTTGAAAGTTATTTTGCTTTAGGAGATTAAAAGTCAAGGACCACTCTCTTCTGACTTGAAAGGTTTCAGCAGAGAGATCTGCAGTCATTCTAATATTCTTCCCTTTGTAGGTTATGGTTTTCTTATGTCTGGTTGCTTTCAGACTTTTCTCCTTCATATTAACTTTAGTGAAGTTAATTATGATGTGCCTGTGGTATGTCTTATTTGCGTTGAGTCATGCTGGGGTTCTGAAACAGTCAGCTATCTTAATTTCAGGATCTCTTGGCATGTCTGAAAAGTTCTCTTTCATAATTTCATGAGGAAGAGCCTCTGTGCTTTGCGGAGCTACTTCATCTTCTTCAGGGATTCCTATGAGGTGAATATTAGTTTTCTTCGAATTATCCCAGAGCTCTCTGAGAGAATGATCCATTTTTGCTTTTCATTTCTCTTCCTCTTTGAGAGTTTGGGAGTGATCAAAAGCTTTGTCTTCAATGTCAGAAATTCTTTCTTCTGCTTGCTCCATTCTGTTACTGAGGGAGTCTACTGTATTTTTCCGATTTTTGAGGGCTGAAAATTCTTGCTTCAATGTGTCAAAATCTTTTGTGATCTTGTCTTTTAAATTCGTTGAATTCTTGAGACAACTTTTGAATTTTTCCTCGAATTTCCTATTTCCACTTTTCCTCCATTCTATTAATCTTGTTTGCAATCCAAACTCTGAACTCGATTTCTGACATCTCGGCCATCTGTTTAAGAATGGGATCTTCATTTACATCTGCCATATCTTTCCTTGGGGGTGGGGGTGGGGGATTGATCTACTCTGGTTATTCATGTTACCAGAATTTTCCCACTCATTCCGCCCTATGATTATTTTACACCATTTGAGTAGATGAGCAGATAAAGAGACTGGTGTCTGTACCTTTTCTCCTAGAGCTTTGCCAAGGACCTGTACAGTGCTATGACCTGGAAAACTGGGGACCTGCTTCTTGTGGTGGGGCCAAGTGTCTCTGTCTTGTTTTTAGCTGGTCTCTGTCCTACCCTAAGTGAATCAAGTACTCTGGGTTGAAGTCTCAGCTGTGGAGAAATAGCAGCAATTAAGTCACCCTGCCCCTACAGAAAACAATTGGAAGAGGAAAATCAAATCTTCCCACAACCACACACCCAGGGTACCACTTGGATAGTCCTAAGGTGATTGGACCAGTTTGAGAGGTCTAAATCAATTGTCTCAGTTAGCACTTGTCTCAAGTGGGAGAGTTCAAAAGGTCTCTGGCAACTAGATAGTGGAAGTCTGCTGGCAGCTCAAGTATGACTCACTCTAGTGCTCCGTGAGGTCAGAAGGACCCACCTAGCAAATAAATTAGTCTTGGAAGGTTGATACCTCCTTCCCCACTTGCACCTTTGTCACATCCTGTCACTGATAACCCCACAGAGCTGTGACCCAGTTCCCTCCAATGAGAAGATGCGCAGGGGTTTGTGCCTGCCTGAGTCACAGTGAGATCTATGTCTCCTCATCCAGGCCGCTGCTCTCTGCCACTATCTGGCAGGGGGAGGTGAGGCCTGACAACCTTGGGTGCTTAATGGAGGCTGGGGCAGTTCACTCAGTTCCAACCCCACCCCTGATTGATGTTGCTGACAGAACAGAACAACTTCGCAGAATTTGTTTCTGTCCTGGCTATATTCCCCTACAGATCAGATGCTGTTTGAGTTCACAGAAACTGTGACTCAGCCCTAGCCTGTGCCAATACCCGGTCTTGGCTGCTGTTTGTGTTGGGGTGGGCAGGTTAAGCTTATACTCAGCTGTCAGTTCCAGCCTCTGCCTGCCCACCTTTGTCTCAGCTATGATCCCCTGAGAACCGGGTGCATGTTAGACTCAGTAAAGTAGTAATCTGGGTGAGCCCCGCCCTGGGAGTCTGGTGTCTCTGCGTGTGTGTATTCTAGTCCTCTCACTCATCCCAGGCCAGTACTGCCTCAGGCATATGCTTTTACTCATGGGGACTGTGTTTTCATCTCAGATCTGTTCCACCAGTGGCTGCCACCAGAGAAGATGCCCAGCCTCTTCTGGTTGCCCAGAGAGACAGGAGATGTGACTCCAGAATATCCCCAGGTGTGTGAGCTCTATTGTTCCCTCAGCAGCTGCTGCTCTGTGCCTCAGGGCACCACCACTCCTGTATGGTTCCCTCTTAGCTGACTGTCTTCTCCCTTCTCCTGTGCTGCAGAATCAGCACTGACTAGCAGCAGTCTATGCCCTGTCCACACCTCTCAAGAAAATACCCAAGAATCTGGACTCCATGGGGTACAGGCTTTCAGACCTCGGGGTGAGAGTGGAGGGGGTGCTGAGAGTTCAGAATTGCATGTAGAGAATATATACACTTTTATGCCTGGCAGGAGCGTGCCATGGCACCCTAATAGGGGAAGTAGGTCCGGCTTTCAGAGGGTCTCTCCCATGGGATAAAATGGGAGGACATTTGAACTCTGCTTGCTTGTTTGTATGAAGGACTATGACCCCTTCTCATGGGGGGAGGGGCCTCCCATCTGCTTGCAATGGATTTTATAACTTTTACTTCTATCCGTGAGGTCACAGCTCAGCTCAGCAGAGTTGATGTGCGTTCTTCAACCTTCTCTCTTGGCTCAGCTCCAAATCATCAGCTTACTTGCTAAACTTCTGTCCTTTAATTCTCCTTCTGGATGGAAGCCTCTGTGGAATGTTGGCTCCAGTCAGCCATCTTGCCTCCGCTCCTGATTTATAGCATTTTTCAAGTCTTCTATTTCCTTGTTGATCTTTTGCCTGCCTATTCAATACATTACTGAAAGCTTGCCATTGCCATTGAAGTCTCCAACTACTATTCTTGAATTGTCCATTTGTCTTTTCAGTTCTTTTAGTTTTTGCTTCATGTATTTTGAGGAAATTTTGCTCAATAATTATTGATTCTTTTTAGAGAATGGTTTTTTCCTGTCTTTTTATTATTTTTTAGATTTTTAATAATTTTAATAATATTAGGTGTGTCACACCTAACTTATAGTTTTATTATCTGAGGTTCTCAAACATCTAATCCTATTTTTTGTATCTGCTGATCTTATGAAGCAAAAAGTTTTCTCATATATTTTGTAAGGTTTCATTGTAAGCTTATGTTTAAAGGACTTTATCAATTGAAAACTTATGCACACTTGATTAAAGACATGTCTTTCTAAATTGATTTTTTCTTTGCATTTGTCAAATGCTGCAAAGATATCACTAGCCTGAAATAATTGTTTATGTATATTTGTGATGTGTATACCATCTGTAGATAGTTTAAATTTGATCTAAAGTTGTGTAAGAATGGGCCAGTGAGAAATTTTTCTCACCAAGAGGCCAGATCAGGACAAGCAATCTTTTGTTTTCCCTAAACTTTTGTTTTGATATTTTCTAGTCTATCCTTTTTACAGAATATGAAATCTTTCTAGAAACCTAGCTTTAATACAGAAGTGTCAATTCTATTCTTTGTCAAAAGCAGGATCAAGACCTCATTTCATTTCCCTGTGAGGTCTTTAAAACCAATATCCCTTATTTACTGAGACCAAAAAAAGACCCCTATGGCTGCTAAGGGATCAGTTCATGTCTCTTGGTTTTTAGTTTTTTGTTTGAATTGTATTTGGCATCTCAGGAATTTCTTATCTTGGGACCATGTCTATGCATAAATAGGGTATTTATAATGTAATAGTTTAGCTGGCATTTATAAAGGAATTTTAGATTATCTCATTCAGACTATCATCAAAAATAAAAGTCCAGTCACTTAATTTTTTTTGAAAAATACGAGTGTTTTTATAAAATAAACTTAACTCAGAATGAGAGAAATATAAAAATCACCTAATCACTACACTAGTAATTGCTACAAGCAAGATCCACTGATGAATATGTACTGATGACTATCTACCTAGAGTCAGAGGGTCCCACTGAAACATCTTTTGCTCACAAGGAATAGACATTCTGTACATTTATTTTCTCCTCTAAGAAGTTCTTACTTAAAAAATTAGGACTTCTTTGACGTGGCTCAGACCTAGCTTTTTCTTTCCTTGATGGAAAAGCAGAGTATGTATTTTCTCTCATCACTAAGAAGAAGTTAAGTCTGACTATGGACACAGCCAAAGCTATTTTCTTACTCCTATCAGAGCAACATTTATGCCCAACTCTTGTAAACCAAAATTCTCTCATCTCTGAGCAAGATGTTCTTGATAGCAAGGTTATAATAATGTCATAAAAATGAGTTGTGAATTTTTTTTTCTGAAATGTTCTGTACTTAAAAAAAAAGTAATCCTGCTACATTTGTTAATTTTATTTTCAAAAAACAGTTTTTAGTTTGTTGAAATTATTTAGTGTATCTTTTCTCAATTTCATTAATTTCTGCTCATATGTGTATTATTTTCTTTTTACTGTTTGTTTGGCTTTTCCTGTGGTTCTTTTTCTAATCTCTTAAATTGGATGCTTAATTTATTTTCATTTTATGTCTGTATTTCAGACTATGCCTTTTCCTGTTAGTATTACATTGGAAAAATTCTAAAGCTCTGATGTATAATATTTTTGATATTAGTACATCAGTCCCAAAGAGAGTTATTTTTAAATGCCCCATAATTTTAATGTTTTTATTAATTTCTATACTTTTAACTTTGTATATTTTGAGGCTTTATTATTATGAGTTTAACCAGTTTTATCTCTCCTATGAAGTGAAATTTTTATCAAAATATAGTGGTTGTCCAGATGGTTTCACCAGTGAGTCATAGCATAAATTTAAAGAATTACTATCAATTCCTTGTAAACTCTTCCAAAAACAATAGAAGAGGAGAGAATACACCCCACTTTACTGTGATTGCCAAAACTGACAAAGACATCTCTCTCTCTCTCTCTCTCTCTCTCTCTCTCTCTCTCTCTCTCTCTCTCACACACACACACACACACACACCATACACAAAGAAAATTATAGGTCAATAGTTCTCATGGATATGGATACAAAATCTTCAACTAAATACTAACAAACTGAATCCAGCAATAGTCAGGTCCCACATGATGATGTTATGTGACTGAGTTGCCATAAGATCAGAATGAAGCTGAATAATACCTATTGCCTGGTATTTACTGGACTGTATTTATCATTATTTTAGAGTGTATTCTTACTTATCAAAAAGTTAACTGTAAAACAGCCTCAGGCAGGTCCTGCAGGAGATATTCCAGAAGAAGACATTGATATCCTAGGACATGACAGCTCCATGCATGTTATTTCCCCTGAAGACCTTATAGTGGGACAAGATGTGGAGGTAGAAGACAGTGATATTGATGATCCTTACTCTGTGGAGGCCTAAGCTAATGTGTGTATTTGTGTCTTCAATTTCAACAAAAAACTTTAAAATGTATAAAAAAAAAATAGAAAAATGCTTATAGACTAAGGATATAAAGAAAAAATAGTTTTTTTTCAGCTGTAAAATGTTTTTTTTATTTTAAGCTAAGAGTTATTACAAAAGAGTCAAAAAGTTAAAAAAAATTATACCTTTGACACGTTTAATATAAATCTGATGTATTTTGTTATACTTCTGATGTTTCACACTTCTGTTACTTTTATGCTTCCTTAATTTTCTCTGGCTAAATTTTGCAACATTGCTTCATACTTCCTTGATCTTTCTGGTAGTGTGTTTTGGAAGTTCACATTTGTTTTTATTCTACTATTATTTAATTTAATAACACATCCTTCTCTAAATTTATTTACTCTCTGTATAAGACAATGGATGTTTTACATTTATCTATACTACTACTCTGGACACTACTATACTTCATATTTTCATGGAACAATCTGGTCTTTTAGATTAATTACTTTTATTTTATCTTTATATATTATTCATTTTCTTTTTCCAAGAATTACTTTTTAAGTTCACGTTAAATTTTATAATTACACTACCTTTGCTTAGATATCTATTCTAAGTTTTACTGGATTTATCCACTACCATTTAATATTTTTTACAGTGGATGCTGCAAGCCACTGGCAAAATTGTCTCCTTCAGGTCTGAGGCATTTTTTCCTTCAGTTTCTAGGAGATTTGTCTACTAATACCTCATGACTGTGCACATTGTTCTCAGGGGTAGCCTGTGACATAAGGATTCAGAATTCTAGTCCCCTTCCCACAATTAAGGACATCTGAACAAATTGTCCTGGCTTGAGAGCTCCCTATAGACTTGGCTAGCCCCTCTGCTGAAACTTTATCTCAATCCATTTCTTCCTTCTATTTATTGCGGTTTCTCTAATTTCCTTACTAATGTTGTTCCCAAGAGCACTTTCCAATAAGCTGCTTGTATGCAAATATCTATCTCAGACCTAGGACGCCCAGGGCTATCCCTAAGGTGTTTAGGGTGCTGAGCCAATTTTGTCTATGTATCAGAATGGATAACTATTTGATTAAAATTTATGTCACAAAATTCATGGGCCCATGTGAGGTATATTGAGCTGTTAATGAAGATGTAGACTAATGGGTATAGAAGAGGTGGACGTGCATGTGAAGACTGCTGGTGGTATGTGGGCACGCTTTGTTCCTGTCCAGGCCCAGGAGCTCTCTCTTCCTGTTCTTTATTAGTGTTTTACTTCTTGTCAAATGTACAGTGCCTGACTAATTTCCAGGTCTTACTAGGAGAAAAAGTTGTGATTATGTTTTTATATATCAAGCTCTGCCTCTCTTTGCTCAATGCGGGTTACATCGTTACCCACAATGCTTCCTCAACCAAAGGCTCTTGACAATGCACATTTATAAGGGTGTTCAAAGGCTTTGTTTTTGTTGCCCATAAATGGAAGTCCTCCTCAGAGTATAAAAAAAGGTGTGAATAATAATTCATTTTCTTGTTAAATTCACATCTTGAAAAAAATATATAGAATTACACATCTTCCAACTGTGTGTTCTTGTGAACTCTTTGAGCTATAATTGTTATATTCCTGAATGTACTCTCTTGATGTTTACAATACCCCTGCTACAAGTAAGAAGGACAGTTGAGGGGCCTGCAAGATAGAGCAAAAAGAGTAGTCTCATTCCCCCAAAGAATGTCTGTCTCTCCTCCAGCACAGCTTAAGCACTGATCCAGGTGAGCACTGTCAAGAGACAGCGCTGGTTAGAAGGACACTTTGGCACTTTAGAAAAATAGTCCTCAGGTGGAAGGGGTGAGCAGAGAGAGGAAAAGAGGGAGGTGGATAGGGGGCATAGTGTGTGACACACCTTTTTGGGGTGGGACACAATTTTAAGAGGGACTTTACCTAACAAATGCAATCAATGTAACCTGGTTCTTTGTACCTTCAATGAATTCCCAACAATTAAATGAGAGAGAGAGAGAGAGAGAAAAAACTAGTCCTCAGAAGAATTTGGCATTGTCACCCCCCCAGAGGAATGCCTGACAATGGTATAGAACCTGTAGAGGGAAGGCATGACCCCCCTTGTAGTGGGCACAGAGGGTAAAGGGTACAATGGCCCAATGGACCATAACATAGTTTGTCCTAAAACTTTTGTAGTGACCTGCATACGTGTAGTCATCTTCATTTCACTGACTTGGTTTCACTTCTCTCTGATGCTATAGATTGGAGGCAGCATGCAGTCTGAACATGCACAGGTGAGTGCAATCCACAGGACCTCACATATAGTCCAAGCCCAAAGATCAGTGGTAGTCAGAGACCTGAATTCATCGTGTGTCCAAAGTGAGTGTCACTCAAAATCAGTGTGTCAGCACTGTTTTAGTGTCTCAAATAAATGCCATCCCATGAAAGAAATACTGCTCTGGCTAGTAGAAGTAGTCTGCTCACAAGGCCATCCTCTGGGAACCTGGTCCTTGCCCCAGGACAACTCATGACAGGTAGACTTTGCACATTTCAGGAAGACCTTATCTGGGAAGCTCTGAAGCTGTCCTGAGGAGATGCAATGGGGTAGGAGGATTCCTTTCTGCTCCAGGGTTCTCCCTCAGTTCAGACACAATTTCTGGGAGCTTAGAGGATTCATGAGAAATTCTGTTGAATAATTTTTCCCAACTTTTCTTCGCAGGGAGGCTTTTCCTAAATTTGTGTTGGAACAGAAACTGGTACCTGATTCATCCATACAGACCTATTTTTTGATTAAAATTACAAAATGTCCTCAAAGATCTGTCCTATTTCCTTATGAAGATTTTGTGTGTGTGTGTGTGTGTGTGTGTGTGTGTGTGTGTGTGTGTGTATGTGTGTACATTGATTTTCTCTTTCTCTTAACCTCTCCAAAAAGAATTTGGAAAGAAAGAAATTAAATTCGTGGGCTTACGTGGTAATTATTGTGACTTCTTATTTAAGAACCACTTCTATTCCTATCTCCTTGCATTTTTGAGGGGATCTGTGTGTTTGCTATTTTTCCCTGTGTACCAGACTAGTCTTTGAACTTCTTCAGGGATAGATGCATATTCCCTGAACTGTATCCAGACAAATATGGGTGTGCTGTCATGGTGGAGTCCCCATCCTGGCAGGTGATCTGTGCATCTCTGAGTTTTGGGGTATATTCCCAAACTGATCACAATAAAACCTTCTGTCATTCAGAACTCCCAGGTTGGTCTGGACTCTCACTCCCCAAATTGCTGAGGGTCTTTCCTTGAATATACTTGCTTTGAATACATATCTTTCCCCAAAAAAATTTAGGTCCCCATCTTTGCCAACTCTCCAATTCCTGATACTTCCAGAGCTCTGGCAACTCAATTGGAGTTAAATTATTCATTAAATAGGAGGTATTCTGGCCATAGGAAAGATGCATAAAGATAAGCTTTTGATTCACAGGAGAGCACCATATAGTTCACCTACAGGCCTTCTTCTGCCTTGGGGTGCTGGGTCTTTCCTGTAGAATGGTCTCCAAGATAGAGTCAGTCCAATCAGGCTCCTCCTCTGTGAGCCCTGTCTGGACCAGAAGGCCACCAGCTCCCTGGAAGCAGTGCAGCAGATGGCCTCGTTAGGACTTTGATGCACTCTGACAACCCTAGCTCATG
Organism: Loris lydekkerianus; assembly: GCA_963574355.1. Taxonomy (NCBI): domain Eukaryota; kingdom Metazoa; phylum Chordata; class Mammalia; order Primates; family Lorisidae; genus Loris; species Loris lydekkerianus. The sequence goes on along the minus strand of CAUYPK010058374.1, from coordinate 18,886 downwards.
ACTGTGGTGGAGTCTCACATTCTGACATCCTTTTCACTTGCTTTTTCAAGAGCTTAACATTTAAAAAATTGCCCCCTCTTTTTCTCATTAGTACACTATATTAGCATCTTGATTAAAAAATAAATGAGACTGTCCTGACTGTGAGGCAAGGGTGAATCACCTGGAGATGGGGCATGACATCATGGGCTTCCAGCTGTCACCTGAGGCTGCAGTCATGTGATTCCAGACCATGAAGCTCCACCAGAGGCATCCTCCTCTAGAGTGTATGCACTGACCCAGGAGGAGCCACTCCAAGATTGATCCTTTTTGTGGGCAAACTTATTTTAGTAGGGAGGGTATCTCCAGGCAGCCAAGTCTATGTAGTTCTCTGCTAAATGCTTCCTATGTCATTAGAGTTTAGAAAAGGCATCAGTTATTCAAGTTGAGAATGCTGCTAGTGATGCTGAAGTATAAGTAATCTGGGCATCTCTCCTCTTTGGGCTTATGTTTCTTCCTCAGAGGTAAAAAACTAAAAAAAAAAAAAAAAAAAAAAAATCCATAGTCTTTTCACCTATCTTCTCACTCACTTCTTACTGTGTTTTTTACATGGTCATTAAGAAAGTGTTGTGGTACACAAAAATCAAGAAACATAAAATCCACACAGACAGAAACAAGTGAAGCCCCCCCAACCACACCGATAAGCCCAGCAAGTTGATATTTACATGAGTGAATCAGAAAGAACTCTGTGTTTCTTGAAGTGAAATAATGGACCGTAACATAGTCTGTTCTAAAACTTTTGTAGTGATCTACATACATGTCATCTTGAACAGAATCAAGCATTTTGGGAATTCCCAAGAAGTACTTTTATTCTTCTCTTCTGTGTTATAACCACTATCCTTAATTTTTCTAATTAGAAATGTTAATGTTTGTTGTGGAGAATTATAAAATGCATACAAAAGCAAGGAAGAAAAATCACCTTAATCTCACTATTCAAAGATGCAGCAATTACTGTGAATGCTTCAATGCATTTCCTTTTAGTTGCTTTTTCATGTTTATGTTTACTTTTTACCTGTGTAATGTTACCATGCGAACTATTTCGTATCCTGTGGTTTTTAGTTAACAATATGCTTTGGATATTGTTTTCATGTTATTAAATGCTCCTCTGTAAGACCTTTTTAAGTGGCAATATTGTATACCATTTCATAGGGGTACCATAAATTGTTTTCCTAATTTCTGGTTGTTGAATATGACTAATGTCTTTATCTTCTTCATCTTCATCTTCCTCCTCCTTTTTCCTTTTCTTCCTTGGTTTTAGTATTATTATAAACAGCAATAGGATGGAGTAAGTCTCATTTTTGAACAAATCCTTGATTTTACTTTTACCATAAAGTCATAGAAGTGGAAATTCTATCTCCTAGTACATGAAAATTCTATTTCTTTATTTTCTTTATTTTCTTTTTTTAGGGAGCAATACATTTTATTTTATTTTTTATATATTTTTTATTAAATCATAAACACATAGATCATGTATACATTAATGCATTTATGGGGTACAATGTGCTGATTTCATATAGAATTAGGAACGCTTACATCGCACTTGTTAATATATACCTCATCTCGTTTACTTAATTATTGTGTTAAGACATTTATGCTCTATACTAATAGATCCGACATGTACCCTTGCATTATGCACCATAGGTGTGATCCCACTATTCACCCTCCCTCGATCAGATCTCCCCCATTGTCCTTCAGAAAGGCTAGATTAATTTATATCTCTGCCTGCAGTGTAAAAAAGTCTGTTGTGCCAAAATTGAATTATTAAATTTTATGCTTTTATGTGTATATTACTGTGCATATATACAGAAGGTGTCAAAAGTGTGTATACATTTTGAGAAAGGAAAAAAACTATTAAAATTGTAATATGCAATATATACTGATGTTTGTTATCTTGTATATTGTATCTTGTATCTCTTGTGATTGCAGAAGTCAACAGTGACTCGAATAATAACAATTTTAATTCAGTTTTTTTCTTTAAAATGTGTGTGCATTTTTTTTCATCCTCTGTAAGTACAATATGTATATGTGATGTACAATAAATGTATATAGTTTGTCAGAAGACTATGCAGAAATGTATTTCTTTGATAATAAAACTTTAAAAATTGTTTCTAATCTTTTGTGTCGTGTGTATTTGTACCCTTTGCTTTTATTATTCCCATATTCATTTTTTTTACTTATCAATTGATTTAAAGTGGTTGATATATATTTATGATATTGTTCTTTGTCCATTTTTATGATTTTCCTTTTAGATTTTTTTTTCCATTCCAAGTCCTAATTTTGATAGCCTTAATTAACAGAAAACTTTGGATTCTACTTTATGTCAGGCGATATTCTGGCATTAGAGAGACAGTAGTTACAAAAGAGACAGCAACTCCCCTTGTGGGCTCTAATGTCTAGTGGAGGGTAGTATAGTCTCATAATCAACAAATCAGGCATTTAAAGTGTCAGATGACAAAGATCAAGCACTAAGCAGCCAGGCAGAGCAGCAGAGGCAAGCAGGGACAGCTGGTATTCTTGGAGTTGGGGCCACCAGGCCTGAGCAAAGACTTTTGTGAAGGGGAGTGAACTGTAGGACGCTCTGCAGAACAGCTAAAGCCCCCAGGTGGCAGAACGCTTGTGAGGACAAGCCCAGTGAGCCCGAAGTCCTTGCAGTATGGGAGGAGTGAGAAAATGGAAGGCAAATCTGGCAGGTGTGCTGGAGGCTGCCCTCACTTTTTCAGGAAAGTCACTCAGCTAATTTCTAGGAATTTTGCAAGTCAATTGTTAAACATAGCCATTATCAAAATTAAATTATAAAATAAAATAATAAAATGAAGTTTATTATATTAAAAATGAAGGCAATAAATACTCAAATTTCTTTACTTCTTAATTGTTTTATTACATTTGACTATTTTCTCTGTTCTTGAGGTTAATTGCCTCTATATTTTTCTGTATGGTGGAAACACTATACAACCATATGCTTCTATGTATCTCTTCGAAATGTGACAACAAGTTGGTAGCCTGAAGTCAGCCATGGTGAGAATATTTACTCTGTGGAAATTAAAAAATTCTACAAATCCAGGGGCTTCCTTTATTCTTTTGTTGATTGTCTAGACTTAATGAAAAAAGTTAATAACATAGATTAAACTTAAAATATGTTGTCTGTAGCAGTTACATTGTAACTAGGGTTTGGGAGAGAGGGTTTAAAAATGTTTCTGTAGGGACTTTGATGTGAACCACTCTAAGGATGTAGTAACCATGAGATTGGGGGAATTGGGAGAGTTTGAGATGCTTGACATCTGCAGTACTTCAGAGGCATCCAAGAGCAGATCAAACAGGTGAATGAGCATGGGAATCCTGAGTGCCAGGAGAGATAGACATGAACATTTTATTTTCAAAAGCACAGAGAAGGTATTTAAAGCCATGAAAAGAAATGAGATCATCAAGGTATGAGTGTAACAGAGGATAGATTTCAAGATGGACCCCTGGATGAGCCCAGTTCCTAAGAATCTCAGAATGAAGGGGACACAGAGAAGAATGAGAACACGCGGTAGTATCATCCTCTCATGTAACTTGTCTTTGGGGTGTGCCTTTCCCAGTTATTTCTGCATCAGTAGTAAATCATTTTAATTCCTATAGCTTTATGTTATATTTTCCTATTAGGGAGAGTAAGCCACAGTCTTAGCTAGTTTTTTTGTGTTTATTTTTCTAGATAGACTTTCAGACAGTATTATTTGTATTAAAGCAATTTAATGACTAAATTTAAAATTATGTATGATTTAATTGATGCTCTTATGATATTAAAGCTTACTTTAGAAGAAAATGCTATTTCTCTCCATTTATTCAAAATACTTTTATGTGCCTTTGTGAAGTTTTAAGATCTTCTGTATAAAGGCATTAAACAATTTTTGAAAAGTTTATTTCTACACATCTATTTTCTACTATAAATTGACTACTTTCTCCACTTTTTCTAGCCAGTTATTGCCAGTATATGAGAGTTATTTATTTTCGTATATTCAGTTTTTATCCAGCCAACTTACTGAATGCTCTGATTCATTATGAAGGATCTTTAGTTTGTTAGAACTTACCAGAATGACAATCATAGTAATTAAGCAAATACTTAATAGTAGTTGTATTTAGATATCATTTTCAGATATTTGTATCTCTTATTTTTAGAGTTGAGATAATTAGCTGGGATGAGAGCAGATACCCTCGTATTTTTCCTGAATTTAACAGGGAAAGATATTAATTTATGTGTTAACTGTGCCATTAGCTGGTTTCATTGAAATTTGTGGTTGTCAAACTTTGGCATTCATAAGAATTAGTTACATTTTTGTTAAAATGTCAAATTTGGGAATTCATTTCAGAAGTCAAGAGGTCTAGGATGAGGCTCATGATTCTACATTTTTGGCAAGTTACTTAATACATTCCATAATATTTAGGCCCTATGCCTAATAGATACACTAATTTTCATGTTAATATTCTTCTGTGCTCAGCTGAATTTTATAAAATGCTGTTTTATTCTCCATCAAATGGAAATTTTATCTTTTAATGAAATAACATGACAGATTCTAAAATTGAAATATGTCAGTTACATTACTAAAATAGTTCTCTTATTTGTACTTAAAGTTAGTTTTATGTCTATATTTAAAAAGGGGGCTTAGTTTGTAGTTTATTTTGAAGGTTACTTTTCTCAGGACTTTTTCAAAAGGAGACTTGCTCTAGCTTTTATAAATGAATCAGAAATCTTTCATATATACACATAATTTCATATATACTATATGTGATTTAAGTGAATATATGTATATATATAAATAACTTTATGTAACATGGAAGTTCTCTGTTTTAAACATTTGAAATTGGCTTGGAGCCTGTAACTCACAGCTAGGGTGCTGGCCACATACACTGGGGCTGGTAGGTTCAAACCCAGCCCATGACCTGCCAAACAACAAAGACAGCTACAACAAAAAAATAGCCGGGCATTGTGGTGGGCACCTGTACTCCCAGCTACTTGGGAGGCTGAGGCAAAAGAATTACTTAAGCCCAAGAGTTGGAGGTTTCTGTGACTGTGATGCCATGGCACTTTGCTGAGGGTGACATAGAGTCTGTTTCAAATAATAAATAAATAAATAAATAAATAAATAAATAAATAAATAAATAAATGTTTGAAAACTCTCTGGGCCTAATGCTATTATTAAAAACATTATCTTTTTTTGTTGTTGTTGAGGATGCATTGAGGGTACAGAGAACCAGGTTACATTGATTGCATTTGTTAGGTAAAGTCCCTCTTACTGAAAACATTTCCAGTCTCTCCCTTACTACCTTCCACCTTCTACCTTATTTATCTATTTAGGTTTTCTTCAATCTTGAATCAGTTTTGCTGAGTTATATTTTTTTAAAACATATTTGTTTTTTATTCCAGCTTTTGAAACTTGAAAGTGAAGCTTTCTATAGGATTTTACAGAAAATCTTTGAGTTTGGCTATGTATCTTTCTCCTTCTCAATTTTATATATCTCCTAATTTGCTATTTTACTTCCTGGGCATATAATCTGGTGTTAGATGTATTTTTATTAGTTCTGCACATTTTATTTTATAATGTATTAACTTCTGCTCAGCTCAACTATAGTAGTTATTTGTTTTTTCCTCTTATATTTAGTAAGGCTTTGTACTTTTAATTATTTAGCTAAAAGTGGGGGGCTCCATTGTTTTTATTCTTTGTGCTTAGTGCTGAAAGCATTTGGGATTGCTTAGATTTTTCTCAAGATTAATTTTGGACTTGTCCAATATGTATTAATCTGGAGTCATTATTATTTTTGTTTCAAAATCAGATGCCATTGAAATTTTTATTTCTTCTTTAAGAATTATTTAGGAGAGCATATTTTAAAATAGTGTTTAAAAGTGGTTAGGACATTTCAACATAAAGTATGAAACTGAATTTTAATATGTTCACTGTGGCTTATACGATTTTTATTTAGTTCTTTTTTGGTGGACTTATGTGTGATGTATTATGAGTATTTTTTAAGTGTATCATGGACATGGAAAAGAACTGTGTAATCTTTGCTCTTGGAATATAGCATCCAAACTATATAGAGTTGTACCCATAAGTATCTAATATACCATATATACTCGAGTATAAGCCGAGTTTTTGTGCCGAAAAACCTGAACTCGGCTTATACTCGGGTCATACAGGTTATTTGATTCGGTGCGTGTGCACCTAATCAAATGCATGTAGTCTCCAGTCGTCTTCTGCCGTCTGCTTGAGGGGGCAGTGCTTCAGCTCAGTCCACAAGTCGCAGCTGAGCTGAAGAGGTAGGCGGCTGAACTGAACTGTATTCCACTGAACTATTTATCCCACAGTATTTAATGGCACATTTAATTAAGTGAAAACCCCATTTAAGGCAGTAAATTCTTGTAAATAAATATTTATAAATCCTGAATCCTTATAATCAGGGGTTTTGGAGTATAAGGAGTCAGGATTTTTAACCATTTATTTACAATGCTTTACTGTCTTAAATGGTTTATTCACTTTATTAAAGTTGCCATTGAATACTATGGGTTAATGTGGTATGTAAATGGTATACAGTATATCAAACAATCATGTATTGTAAATGTAATCATGTATTTAAATGTATAAAAAATATTAAGGAGGAGGAATCCAGTTTTGAAAGATTTTAACCTTTGTGATTTAGCTTGATTACCTGTTAAGCTATGGTTTTCTGCACTTTATTGAAAGTTTTAAAGTTGTTGCTAGTTTACAGTTTTTCTTTAGCAATAAATATTGAAAAGCATTTAACCTACTGATTCCTCGATTATTGTAATTGTTTTGGGTATATATTTTTATTTTTGAAATTTACCAGTGGCTGCTGCATTTTTCACCTCGGCTTATACTCAAGTCACTAAGTTTTCCCAGTTTTTTAGGGTAAAATTAAGGGGGTCAGCTTATACTCCTGTCGGCTTATACTCGAATATATAGGGTATGTTGATTGAACACATGCAACTACTTGCCAGTTTTTTACTGTTTTTGTCCTCTTCTTGGGGTCCAGAAGTTCCTTGCTGACTCCCTGTATTCTCAAAGGGATGATTATAGGTAGATCACACTAACCAGAGATGCCTGGACTCTTATCTTTCCAGACTCACTGTGCCCAGTTGGAGGAAAGCTGTTACTCGGCCGCCATCTTTAATCTGTCTCCTACCTATATATTAGTTATATTTGTTTTTGTTTTTGTTTTTGTTTTGAGACAGAGTCTCATTTTTTTTGCCCCTGTTAGCGTGTTAGGATTACAGGTGTGAGCCACCAAGCCCTGCCTTATATTCACTTTATGAACAGTGTATTTCCTCTTGGGTTATAGCTAATGGTTATTTTTTGTCCTGTGGGTGAATTAATATTTTTGTAAATTTGTAAATTAATATTCAACTATTAAATTGCTAATTGTCAGAAAAGTTGCTTGGACCCAGGAATTTTAGATTCCTGTGAGCTAAGCGGATGCCATGGCATGTGAGCCAAGCAACAGGGTGCGTCTCTGTCTCAACACAGGTTTGTGTAGATATATATGTATATCTACTTATAATATCTCCTTATTATAATACTCCTGTGCTCATTTCATTAACATTTGCATCAAATATCTTTTTTTCTCATACTATTTCTTATTCCATTTTAAGTCAATACATCTAATATGAGTCTTGTTTGGGTAGTATATATTTGGATCTTCAAATTTTATTTTTTAAATCATAGCTTTATTTATTTATTTATTCTTTTTTTTTTTTTTTTTTTTTTTTGAGGCAGAGTCTCAAGATATCACCCTGGGTAGAGTGCTGTGGTGTCACTGCTTACAGCAACCTCCACCTCGTGGGTTTAAGTGATTCTCTTGCCTCAGCCTCCAAAATAGCTGTGACTACAGGTGCCCGCTACAACACCTGGCTATTTTTTGGTTGGGGTGTCATTGTTGTTTGGCAGGCCCAAGGATTCGAACCCACCAGCTCTGGTGTATGTGGCTGGCACCCTCGCCACTTGAGTTACAGGCACTGAGCCCAATAGCTTTATTTAATGTCTGACTTTTGATTGTGAAGTTGAGAATATAAATGTTTCCACAATTTTTTAAAAGAGAAGGACTTACTATTGCCAAATTAATTTTTTTATTATTATTATTCTTATAGGTATTTCCACTCCCTTCTGTCTGTCTTTGAGACTTTGTCTCAAAAAAGAAAAAAAAAATAATGACTATCTTGGGTAATTTAGAAATCTCTATTTTTTATGGTTGATTCCATATTATTTATTTTGCTTGTTTGGGTAGTGTTGCCCTGATATTTTGTACCTGTTGTAATCAATCTTTCATTTTTGAGGATTAGTACTGCTACCTTTTGCCAACTTTATGATATGGCTTTATCCTGTAGGACTCTGACACAAATTGTAGTAAAGACTGGAGAAGTTGCATATACATTATGAAAATGTTTGGCTGGTGGAATTGTGTGGTTATTTTTCAGTTGAACTTTTTCTCCACATTTCCTCCTAAGAGCTTGTCATCACTTGCTAGGCCTGAACCTGTCTCTTGTACTGGAGTCTCTCTGCTGCTATGACAATATTTTAACTTTGGTTTAAGAACCTCCTGTCTGTCTTGTTAACCATAGCACCATTTCTGTCACCATCCTCATGCTGTTTACAGGAGACAGCAATCTTTCTTTGGAAAGTCCTGAAAGGCAAGGAAGAACAACACTGGTGTAACTATTTTTCTTCTGGGGACAAAGCTCACATTTATGTTTACTTGGATATGCATCATGCTATCTTAAGATGGAGTAGTTTATGGTGGGTAAATATGACAAATTTTTCTTCCTGTTCTATGTGGCTGTTTTATCATTATTATTTATATACTTATTTTTTCTATCATTTTGCATATACATATATACAGTATCACATCAGGTATAGTGCTGTACTATCATAGCTCACTGCAACCTCAATCTTCTGAGCTCAAGATATCCTTTTGCCTGGGTACTCTGTGTTGTTGGGACTGCAGGTGTTTGCCACCAGATCCAAGTAATTATTCTACTTTTAATAAAGACAGGGTCTCCCTCTTGCTCAGGCTGGTCTTCAACATCTTTTGTCAACTGATCCACCCACCTTAGTCTCCAAGAGGGCTAGAATTAAAAACATGAGCTGATGACCTATGACTTAGTGAAAAGAAAAGAAAAAACAAAACAAAACCATAAACCAAGGCTCCTGGCCTTTGTTTTTCTTCACATTGTGCTCACCTGATGTGCTACAGATTCTTAAATGGTTTTTAGATTCACAAAAATTCAGTACATGTTTCTTACATTTATAGATATAAAAATAATTAGGACCATCTTCCTAATGTGCTTGGTATAATTATAGAGTTAAAATTTGAAATGTATAATTTTTCAATTCCAACAAAATGTTATTGGCATAATTTTTTATTTTTTAAATTTCTTTCAGCTGTATCTTCTCAATCTATCCAGTACCATTGCAAGAGCTGAGAATAAATATTCATTTGCAGAAATAATACTGAGAAGCTATCAAAGTTGTGGCCTTGAGAATTTAAAGTTAACCAAAGACAAGGAAAAGGTATACATGTATAAGGAGCAGAAAGTATGTTCCAGTGGACTTGACCAATGTTTAACATACAAAAATCTTCCAATGTAGTATATGTTTGAAAGTCTTCAGATAGCTGTCAAATCCAAGTGGATGTAAGATGATATATAAGGCAGAGAAAACTTTTCCTTGTAAAAACCTATGCTCACACATTACTAAACATAAGATAATTAATAATGAAGAAAAACAGTATAAATGTAAAGAATATAGCAAAGTCTTTAAATTTTACTCAAGCCCTTCTAACCATAACAGACTCCATACTAGATAGAAACTCTACAGCTGTGAAAATTATGGCAAATGTCTTAACCATAAGTCAAAATATTTTAACCATAAGAGAATTTATAATGGAGAGAAAGCCTATAAATGTCAACAATGTGGCCAAGCCTTTACCAGTACTCACAATTTTCTGTACATAAAAGAATTCATACTGGAGAGAGACCCTATAAAGGTCAAGAATGTGGCAAAGCCTTTAATCATAGTTCAACCTTTACTCACCATCAAAGAATTCATACTTGGGAAAATTCTGCAAATGTCAAGAATGTGGGAAAGCCTTTAAACAGTATGCACACCTTTCTGTACATAAAAGAACAGATACTGGAGAGAAACACTACAAATGTAAAGCACGTGGCCTAGCTCTTAGACAGTACTCATCTCTCTTCATATATGAAAGCATTCAAACAAGAGAGAACCTTACAAAAGGAAACAGTGTGGCAAAGCTTTTAACTCATGTACATAACTGACTATACATAAAAGAATTCATACAGGACAGAAACCTTACAAATGTGAAGAATGTGTCAAAGCCTTTAAAGGGAGCTCCAACCTTACTACACATAAAAAAAAATCATATTAGAGGCTCCACGCCCATTGCTCAGTGAGTAGGGTGCCAGCCACATACACCAAGGCTGACAAGTTCAAATCCAGCCTGGGCCTGCTAAACAACAACAACTGCAACCAAAAAATAGCCAGACATTGTGGTGGGTACCTGTAGTCCCAGCTACTTGGGAGGCTGAGGCAAGAGAATAGCTTAAGCCCAAGAGTTGGAGGTTGCTGTGAACTGTGATGCTATGGCACTTTAACATTAAAAAAAAAGAAGAAGAAGAAAATCCATATTGTAGAGAAATCTTACAAATGTGAAGAATGTGGAAAAGCTTTTAACTGATTCTGAGCACTTCCTAATCATAGAAAATATTATGCCAGAGTAAAATACTAACAATAATAAGAATGTGTCAAGCCTCATCCCAGTAGTCACAGTTTCATGTATATACTAGAATTCATATTGAATAGAAACTCTATTAATGTGAAGAATGTGACAAGCATTTCACTTGTTCTATATATAAAAGATTCATAACAGAAAAAAAAAACCTACAAATGTGAAGAGCGTGAAAATTCCTCAAGGAGTGCTCACACCTTTCTGAACACAAAAAAATTCACAGAAGAATTCTAGAGATGTGAGTAGTGTGATGAAATCTTTAAATATTTCTCACACTTTCCTAATCATAATTTATAGAGGAAATACTCCACAAATGTCAATGATTTCTCAAAACCTGTAAGTTGTGTTTATATTTCCAGGTGGGGCTAAGAAGTGAAGAGAGGAACAGATGGCACTAAAAGATGCTTTGTCCATAATGAGAGTAACAAATTGACCAGAGGGGGCTTCCAAGAAAGACAAGATAGCATTTGAAGAAGGCTTCCAAAAACTGAGCAGACATTTGATCTACAAAAATGGGTCTTTGAGGTAGAGAGGCCACAAAGTGGAGATATAACCAAGGCCATAAAAAAGGATTTTGGGAGCATGTATATAAATAAGAAGCCAGTAGGCTATAGTGACTCATTGTTATTAACGTATTAAATATTACACATGGTAGTTCTATGACACTTTAAAATTACCACCACAGGCTCAGCACCTGTAGCTCAGCGGCTAGGGCACCAGCCACATACATTGGAGCTGGCAGGTGTGAATCCAGGACTGCTAAGAGACAATGACAACTACAACCAAAAAATATCTGGGCATTGGGGCAAGTTCTGGTAGTCCAAGCTACTTGGGAGGTAGACTCAAGAGAATCTCTTTGGCCCAAGAGTTTGAGGTTTCTGTGAGCTGTGATGCCATGGCACTCTACTAAGGGTGACAACATGAGACTCTGTCTTAAATAGATAAATGAATTAATTAAATAAAATACTATGACAACTTCTAGAAATTGTCTTATAGATGCATAAAAGGGTAGGACCAAAAAAGACAAAAAAAAAAAAAAAATCAAGAAAAGGGTAGAACTGTCCATTCTGGAAGTTTTCCCTTTTTCTGAGAAAATTTATGAATATTTTCCCGGCCCCCCATAACATAGATTTGGAAAATCAACATAAAAGAAAAAAATATTATTAAACCCAGGGGCTTCTCAACTGGAAGGGGAGACATGTTTCTTCTCTGAGTGTGCTGTGCTTTAATAAACTTTGCCCTGTTGCATACTCACATCTACTTAGTCTGCTCATTTGTTCCTCTGTCTTCATGCCAGTACCTATTTCTTGGCACTTGGAACCAAAAAGCAGGGAACACAAACCTGATATCTGGTTCCCACAGATAATTAGGTTTTAAAATCTGGGAGTAAAATATCCATCTTCTGAGTGAGAAGGTAAGAGAACAATAGACACTCAGATATTCTCTCTGCCTGCTGCATATTACCTATTACTCCTACATCTTTCTCATTGTCTTTGCTTTCCATTAATGTCTCTTCTTAACTTCCCCTGCTCCATCTCCTTTTTCTCTTTTCTTCACTTCCATAATGCACTTTATTCCCCAATTGGCCCTCATGTCCAAAAGCTTAAAAGAGAGCATCAGGATCCAGAAGCAGAATATAAACCCTGACCATTAATGTCTATATAACCAGATTGGGGATGAAAAGAAAATGAGAGAAAGCCAGGTCAGCGGCAGGCCCCAAGAGCAGAAGGAAGCCTCTCAAATGGTTGGTACCACTATGGAAGAAGGTTGTCAGCGGCAGAGTTATTCTAGAGGCTTAGACAAGAAGACACCAGGCCTGAGATCTGCCCTCACTATGAGTGTGGGTCTCTGAAGTAAGAAATGCCTGAGAAATTGGCCTCTGCTGGGACTATGCTGTCACTACTAGAGAGATTCCCTGGAAGGGACCTTTCCCTCTCTTTAAGACAGGAGATTACACATACATTGCAACCCCTTTGAAATCTCTAAACCAGCACTGACTCTCTGGAACTCTTTCAGTCTGATGGACACACTCCAGTTTCAGAAGAAGGTGTAGTTTCAGATGCTGGGAAGGCTGATTGTTGGGTAGTCTCTCACTGTCACAGGTAAACAAACTGATGTCCATAACACCAGAGCCACTCCTCTGCTCTCCCTGGATTTGGAGGGCCTCTGTTTTCCCCTCCTATGTGTGTTTTCAGAATGGAAGTTAGACTCAGCACAGTGGTTATAGTGCCAGCTACATGCACCAAGTGAGGCTGGCAGGTTCAAATCCAGCCTGGGCCAGCTAAACAACGACAACTGCAATTAAAAAAATAGGTGCAGCGCCTGTGGCTAGTGGGTAGGTCGCTGGCCCCATATACGAAGGGTAGCGGGTTCAAACCTGTCCCTGGCCAAATTGTAACCAAAAAAATAACCGGGTACTGTGGTTGGCTCCTATAGTCCCAGCTACTCAGGAGGCTGAGGCAAGAGAATTGCCTAAGCCCAGGAGTTGGAGGTTGCAGTGAGCTGTGTGACGCCACAGCACTTTACCGAGGGTGATAAAGTGAAATTCTGTCTTTACAAAAAGAAAAATAGCTGGTCATTGTGGTGGACACCTGTAGTCCTAGCTACTTGGGAGGCTGAGGCAAGAGAATCGCTTAAGCCCAAGAGTTTGAGGTTGTTGTGAGCTGTGATGTCACAGTGCTCTACTGAGGGTGACACAGTGAGACTCTGTTTCAGAAAAAAAAAAAAGAATGGAAGTTAAAATACAAACTCATGTGTTCTCCAAAGTCTCTCTGCTGACTGGGACACTGTGTCTTTGTTTATACCTTTTAGTGATTTCCAACTTTCCTAGCTCATTGTTGGACAAAGTCTTATGGTTTGTCTTGCATCCTAAACTTTTTAAAAACCTAGACTTTCATTCTTAGGCCTTTATTTATTTATTTTTTTGTGACAAAGTCACTTAGTTGCCCTTGGGTTGAGTGCTCTGGTGTCATACCTCACAGCAACCCCAAACTCTTGCACTCAACCAATTCTCTTGCCTGAGCCTCCTGAGTACTTTGGACTATGGGCATCTACTATGATACCCAACTGTTTTTAGAGATGGAATCTCCTGCTTGTCTTGAGCTCCTGAGCTCAAGCAATCTACCTGTCTCATCCTTCCATATTGCAGGCATTAAAGATGTGAGCCACAGGCCTTTAAAAAAAAATTAACTTCAATAGCATTTCCTTTCACAATAGAGATTGGGGGGGAGGGGAGCAAGAAGGAACCAGTATGTAGGAGAGAGATGTGAAGAAACTTATGAATATGAAGAAATATGTATGGTAAGGAACATTACAAGGAAAGAGAATAAATCTGTGTAGGAAAAAACCCAATATAACAACTTTCTTTATAAACTAAGTCATGATTTAAGATAGAAACATTGGGATAAACAGAGGGCTTCAGAATGTCAAAGGTGATCTATGTAAGTCATGATAAGATTCATGAAGGTGAATTTGGAAAAAATGTTGTATGTGAACAAGTTGGCCAAAATGAGAAAGAAATATCTAGTTAAAACAAGAAAATGCTTTTTCCTCAGTTATGAGATTTTGTTAAAAATTATTTCAGACTTCTTGTGTTTATGTTATAATTGATAAACAAATTACATCAAATATTTAGCGTCAGTCTGCCACTATAGAGTTAAAATAAAGCTGCCTCTCTGTATTATCTCCTGCCCGTATGAAGCAGTATTTGTTTACTTATAGGTGTTGGGATTAAGTTTATTAAACTGTTATCACCACACAAGGTAATCAGCTACTGCTTTAAAACTCGAGTAAGAAATTTAAAAAAGCCATCTTTATCTTTTATCGTTGACAACACCAGCCTCTTTTCTCCAACTGCCTGTCATTTTCACTCCTTCCTCTGTATCTTGTATTTACTTGTTACACCTCTTGACTTTCTGTTCCTAAGGTCAGATGACAGAACATGTATGTTAAACTACTGAGACACTTAAACAACAGCATTATTTCTCCCTTCTCAGTGTGGACTCTGGAAATACAGGCCCATTTCTGGGTGTGAGACAATCTGGGGACTTCATGCCCTCCTTGCTGACCTGGTTGATTTTGACTTTCTCAATCCAATGAGGTGTTTACACTTGATTTTTCACCTACTGCATCAATGGCGCTCTTTTTAAAGCCTTTTGGTCTTGCTCTGCTCTTGTCTTAAAATTAGGTCTGGTTAGCCGCCATTCAACAGGAGGTGAACAGGCTATGTTATACCTCTTCACAGACTCCCTACAAAATTGAGGAAGAGACCCCAGACTCCTCTGAGGTTGAATGAATGAGCAGCTCTTTCACTGTGATCACTGGCAAAAAATCAAGGGAGACAGGGAGGTCTCATGGGCAAGATGACTTGGTGAGACAAAGACTACAAAGTGGTACCCAGCCACAGGTAAATATGAATAGGGAATTGGGAATAAGAAGGAGTAGCACATAAAAAGTGCTACAAAAGTGTGCTACCCCTTCTTTTTGAAAAGAAAGGTCTCCTTGCCATTGAGATCTGGCCTTGTAAATCTGGGTGGGAAAATGCAGGGCCCAGAGAACTCTGACCAACTGAGGTGGGCATAGAATTGCTCTCAAGACATACTTGTCCATGCCTTTCATTTTAGCATTTGGAGAGGCCAAGGTTGGTAGACTTCTAGAGCTCAGGTGTTCAATACCAGCCATTCTTAACTAAAAGTGAAACAACTAAGGCAAGAAGATTGCTTGGGCCTAAGAGTTTGAGGTGCCATTAGCTATCATGATGCCACAGCAATCTACCTAGGGCCACAGAGTGAAATATTTGTCCATGACAGTGATTCCTTTACGGCCAGCAAAATGTGGCCCCAAAGCACTAGGGATATCAGGTTCAGTGGGAAATCTACCCTCTTGTCTCTCCCCATAGAAAGCTGTGTGCCAAGACTTTTTAGTAAATGCTGAAAAAACATATTTAGTGCTTAAAACTCCACTCTGCCCTCTGACTAAACACTGGTTCTGAAATAGGAGTGATGGGACATCTGGAACAAAAATTCTTTCTTCAACATCTTACTCGCTGAATTGGAGAAAAAGAGGTGCCTCATCAGTTCCTTGGGATGCCTGATTGCTCGGTTCCCTTGCAGGGGAGAGACTTATTGTCTAAATTAAATTCTCAGATTACTTTTTTCCAGACAACAATAGCCTTCTGATGAAGGTTCCTCCTGAACATGGCTGGTAGCTGTTTTTCCAGCATCTGGATGATGAGGACAAATATCCAGAAGAAATCAACATCCAAGTAAACATCTTTATCTAGGAAGGGATAACCCAGGAGAAGTTAATCAGGAACGCCCCAGTGAAGGTCTATTTAAAAATCAGAAGCTCCTCTTCAACTCTTGCAACTTAAGGACAATCCAGGTTTCTCTGCAGCAGCTTCTGTCACTCTGTGACCTGCAGATAATGGGAAATCTGTAGGGTGGACACTGAGACATCCTGGAAGCTGGGAAATGCCTAAATAGGTAAAAATTGCAAATAATATTGACTGAGGTGAGCTAATCTACTTTAAAAATTTGAAAACAGGAGGTCGTCACTGTCTAATGCCAGCGCTGCCTCTAGTTCACCGAGCTCCAGGCGAAGGAGAAAGGGGGTAAGTAAGGAGGTCTTTTATACCATGGCTCATACAAAGCAGACTGCCCGCAAATCCACTGGTGGTAAAGCACCCAGGAAGCAACTGGCTACAAAAGCCTCTCCAAAGAGTGCACCCTCTACTGGAGGAGTGAAGGAACCTCATCACAACAGGCCTGGTATTGTGGCACTCCATGAAATAAGATGTTATCAGAAGTCCACTGAACTTCTGATTTGCTAACTTCCTTTACAATGTCTGGTGCGAGAAATTGCTCAGGACTTTAAGACAGATCTGCACTTCCAGAGCTCAGCTATTGGGGCTTTGCAGGAGGCAAGTGAGGCCTATCTGGTTGGCCTTTTTGAAGACACCAGTCTGTGTTCTATGCATGCCAAACGTGTAACAATTATGCCAAAAGACATCCAGCTAGCATGCCGCATATGTGGAGAACGTGCTTAAGAGTCCACTATGGTGGGAAAACCTTTCATTATTGAAAAAAAAAAATTCTTCTTCTTGTTATTGGTAGTTCTGAACGTTAGATTTTTTTTTCCTTCCATGGGGTCAAAAGATACTTAAGTATATAATTGCCACTGGAAAATAAGGGACAAAAATCAGATATTGGCAGTTTATCCATTTTCATTTGTGTGTGAATTTTAATATAAAATGCAGAGATGTGCAGCATTAATGCAAGTCAAAATGTTTCAGTGAACAAGTTTCAGCAGTTCAACTTTATAACAATTATAAATAAACCTGTTAAATTTTTCTGGACAATGCCAGCATTTAGATTTTTTAAAAACAAGTAAATTTCTTATTGATGGCAACTAAATGGCATTTGAAGCATTTTTATCATACAGTAGATTCCATCCATTCACTATAGTTTTCTAACTGAGTTGTTCTACATGCAAGTACATGTTTTTAATGTTGTCTGTCTTCTATGTTGTTCCTGTAAGTTTGCTATCAAAATACATAAAACTGTAAAACAAACAAACAAACAACAACAATAAAAAAAACAAGATTAAAAAGAGGAGGAGTAAGATCGTGGCCAATTAACAGCTTCCTTGGAACTGGGCACAGACTCACCGAAACCTTGGTCCAGAGTCTTAGCAACTTAAAGAACAAGAGGAAGTGAAAGGAAAATTATGGCAAGGAAACAGATAAAAGAAATCACTCATGATAAAGAATCAGCAGAAAAATCCTGGCAACATGAACAACCAGTCCAGAACAACTTAAAGATGCAATAAAAAGTATCAATAACAGATTAGACCATGCAGAAGAAAGAATTTTGGAGGTAGAGGACAAAGCTCTTGAGAAAACTCAGATATTTAAAGAGGCAGAAAAGAAGAGAGAGAAAGCAGAATGTTCACTGACAGAATTATGAGACTTTATAAAGCATTCAAACATATGAGTGATAGGTATCCCAGAAAGGGAAGAAGAATGTCCCAGGGACATGGAAGCCATACTAGAGAATATGATAAATTAAAATTTCCCAAATATCAGTAAAGATTCTGACATACTCCTTTCAGAGGGATATTGGACCCCAGGTCACCTCAACTCTAACCGAGCTTCTCCAAGACACATTGTGATGAACCTGTCCAAAGTCAAAACCAAAAAAAGAGTCTTCAAGCTGCCAGGAGTAAGCACCAGTTGACCAACAGGGGCAAATCCATCAGGGTGACTGCAGACTTCTTTAATGAAACTTTCCAAGTAAGAAGACAATGGTCATCTACCTTTAATCTACTTAAACAGAACAATTTCCAGCCCAGAATTCTATATCCTGCTAAGTTAAGCTTTAAAATTGGCAGCAAAATCAAATCATTTACTGATATACCAACATTGAGGCAATTCTCCACAAGACCAGCTTCTAAACACCGACCATCACAATGGATCAACAGGAAAGTAAAACTCATCAATTAAAGGACAGAACCTAGCTTCCACACTGATGCAAAAGATAAAACTAAGCGATGTAATCTCACAAAATAAGATCAATAGAAAACTATCATACTTATCAATTATCTCAATAAGTGTTAATGGCTTGAATTTCCCACTGAAGAGGCATAGATTGGATGAGTGGATTAATAACACAAGCCATCCATCTGCTGTCTGGTTCACACCTAGCTTCAATAGACTCCAAATTGAAGCTGTTAATTTAAGCATCAAATTAAAACTCTGAGGAGAGGGTTGGAAGACAATTTTTCAGGCAAACGAAATTCAGAAGAAAAAAGAAGTTGCAATTTTATTTTCAGACACATGTGGATTTAAAGCAACTAAAGTTAAAAAAGACAAACATGGTCACTTTTATTGGTCAAAGGAAAAATACAAGATGAAGTTTCAATTCTAAATATTTATGCACCCAATTTAAATGTTCCCAGATTTTTGAAACAGACCTTCCTCAGTCTGAGCAATATGATATCCTATAATACCATAATACAAGGGGACTTTTTTTTTAATTCTTTTTTTTTTTCAACTGGGGCT
>CAUYPK010058372.1:0-30154 GCA_963574355.1 Loris lydekkerianus | reverse complement strand
TGGCATATAAGTAAGGTTCAGTAAATGCTAGTCATCATTATAATTACCTGTTGGGTATTTGGATATTGAAAACAACTAAACTCAACCTTCAAGCTAATGATGTGTACAAAGCATAGTAGGTATTCAGTGAATGTTTGCTGGGTAATAAAGATATATAAAGTATAAAAAAAAAAATTCAGCTAGATAGGATACATAAATCTATATATAGAAATATAATATATAAAATATATATAATATAATATAATTTAAAGAAGTTATACATATAAAATATATATAACAACTCTTGAGGATTTTTGTCTCTAGATAATCAATGAACTCATTTGAAACATATTTTTAGGTCAAGTCCTGTACTTTGAAGATAAAGGGTCTATAGGCTACCTTTAAAATGTCCCAGGAGAGCCTGTAAGACTCGTACTTATCTGGTCTAAGCCTCCTTTCTAAGACATATTGGGAGCTTGAAGATATACCATATATCTAAACTTCTCTTCTTTCTATTTGTTTTCCTGAACATGGTATTCTTCATAACTCTCTCTCTAGGAAACTCTTTCATTCACCTACATTCCAAGTAAGTGACACCACTTCTTTGAAATCTTTCTTCCACTCTCCATGTGGTCTGTGTATTCCAGTCACCTGCCACCTACGAATCTCCCCGGTAGCGCATAGCACAGTGTATTAGTTTTCAGTCCATAAGGCTTCTGCCCCTGACAAACTATGATCAACCCAGGAGAATGAAAACTTCTGGAAACATGCAATAATCTTATTTTATCTAAACTTCCTTTACAGGGTTTGTCACATAGTAGGAATTCAATTCTTATTAAGTGAATACTGAATGAGCAAATTACCAAGTGTTTAAATAATCAAATGGATAGATCAATTGGATTTAAAAGGCATAGTGAATCCCAGGGACTATTCTAATGAAGTTAATTTAATTTTAAAAAACATGGACTCTATGTCTATGTAGATAGTTGGAAATGGTACCAATACAATCTTTGTAGTCATTCCTTTTCAATTAAGAAGAAAAATAGTCTATATCCCTTTCATTTCTCAGCAACACATGATGAGTGGGAATCAGGCCGTGATTCTGAAGACTGAGAAATTAGACGATAGCAGGGGAAAAACAGTGCGAGGCTGTATAAGAATATAGGATGCATATAGTATGAGTACTAAAATCTAGGAGCTATTATTTATGTGGAAAACAGTCAGCAAATACCCAGTTAGTAATTCAAGACATGACTGATAAATACCCCAAGAAAGCTACAGAATAAAATAGGAATAACTACCTTATGATTTTTTTGTGTGGAAATTGAATGAAATAGTGAGATAGCATTTTTCAAAAGGGCTTTCTAAGTTTAAAAATATCACAAATTGCAAAAAGTTATTCAATGTTAGAGGAAAATAATTTCAGCTGGGAAATAGAAAAAGATCACCTCTTAAAAAGGTTTTGGAAAGTTAAGTGGGTAGTAATTAAGCTGGGCCTGGAAATATGATTTCATGCTTGGGAGCTACACATAAAAGGCATTTTAGTTGTAAAGCTGCCTCCATAGCAAGATATGATGCATGCTAGAGAGCTTTCACTTGGTAATAAAGGCCAGTATCATCAGGAAAGCCCCATCTTATGCCATTGTCTAAGCTTCTTCAGAAAGTCAAAAGTTCCAAAGACCTATATTGCCATTTTATTGAGAAGCATTTAATGTACAAGTTGGGTTGTGTTCCCTGCCATGACATCTTTGTCTAATTAAATGCATTAAGCAGTGAGATACATCTAGCCTCAGTGGGTGATCACTTTAGATAACTACAGATATTAACGGATAATTCTAATTATTAAACCAATGACATCTGTACTTATCAGCCATGGGGATAATGAATGAGTTACAAGATCAACTGGACATCAACTTCATAATGCCTGGTAACTGAGGTCATAACAGAGTTAATAATATATCTCAGAAGCCTGAAAGAGAAAACACAGTGTTTGTTCTAATTCCTTGTAACATTAATAGAATGAGGCAATTCAGCAACCAAAGTGGATTCGGTAAGGAAATATTCATGAACCGTCCAAACCAATAGATTCAACCAATCTTTTGTGATTTTCCCAGCAGCAATTTAAACCAAGTGAAAAATCAGAGTTTGACATTGGGCTGCCTGAATATTAAGGTTTGTTCTATATAACCAACCATTCCCCACTGCCTTTTTAGATGTCTCCACTGCTGTCTGTGCTAGCAAGTGATATGATGTGAAGCACTCACTCCCTGCTCCTAAGACTTAGCCTTTCACACTGCCTTACCTTTGCCTGATGTCAAAACTAAATTCCTATATTCTAGTTCTCCTTTTGAGATAATATTCACATGTATTATTTTTATATATCTATATACACACACATGCATTCATATATATGTATATTCATGTATATTTTTTCTTTTATTTTTTAAGGGAGGTGGGTCATACTTGTAATGCAGGCTGGAGAGCAGTGGCATGATCATAGCTCACTGTAACCTTGAACTCCTGTGCTCATGTAATCCTCCCACCTCAGCCTCACTACTAGCAAGGACTGCAGGTATGCACCACCATGCCCAGCTAATCTTTCTGTATTTTAACAGAATTAGCTGCAAATAGAGACTATCCTGTTATAGGTCCAGTTACCCTCGAATTCAAAGTTGAATCAACAACTTACAGTTCAAAAGAAATAAATGTAACATTCAGGAAAAAAAAAAAAAAAAAAAAAAAGCTGATAGATGCCACCCTCCCAGAGTCCTTTTTTGTTTTGATCACTAGGAAGCTCAGAATAAACTTTATAATCACTTTCCCTGATATCATTATTAATGTTCCTTCTGAAGGTTTTTTGATTTTTGTTTATATCATTTTAAGTTTTATACTTTTTAACTCCAATGTAAATTTTTTTTTGTGGTTTTTTTTTTTTTTGCAAGTCTACGGGTTTTGTTATAATTATACTTAATGTTTGGCAAATAGTTATAATACAATTAAATATTAATAAGGAAATAAAAATAAATACATAAATATTAATAAGAAAATACAGAACTAAAATAACTTGGATTGTCAGATGCTGTCTAACTTTTAAACAATAGTACAAATAAGAGTCAGATGATGGAAATGCTATGTTAAATCAGAAGTAATACTTTCACTCAACTTTATTATACAACATATTTATACATTGTAGGGCTCAAACCATATTGGGAATATTGTGTTTGAACCTGAAAACCATACATTAAGAAGACTCTTAACTCTTGGTGACAAAGATTTACAATGAACATCCAGTGTATTTCAGGAAGTGGTTTCTTATACCCCTGCTCAAGCATACAGCCTTATTTTAATGGCACAGGCATGATACCTCTGGTGCTGTAGAAGTCCACCAGGTCTGAAAGGAAAAGAAGGGGCAAGACCCAGGTTCATGTCCTTACAAGGTCCAACTCATGCCAGGCAATTTGGGGAAAGAAAATAACTGCAAAGCATATCATAGATTGTATATACACATTTTCTGTTTCTGTAACTGCATGCAGTTATTTTCAATTTGGTGGGTATCAGAAGTGGTGTTAGGGTACAGAAAGAGGCAGGAGAAAACGGGAGGCATAAATCAACTCACCCAGCTGCTTCCTCTGTTTCCCTTTTATTTTCCTACAAAAGATGACTTACTCCTTGGGGATTTTCAAGTAAATAGGAATTGAATACACTAACCTTTTCTGTACATAATACATCCATCAGAACAGCCTTGACATGCCCTTGGATTCCTGAGCTGGAGGGTATTTGGTGAGACCTTGCCTAGTGTGCACAATGCAATGGTACATTTCAAAACTATGAAAAGTAGAGGATAAATGTCTTACCCCAACAAATAAGTAGGTGAGGTAATGAGTATGTTAACCGGTCTGATGTAAGCTTTCCACATTGTATATCAAATCAGCACATTGTACCCCATAAATGCATTAAGGTACACAGTTATTATTTCAATTTAAAAAAAGAAAAGGCAGCTGGAAGAAATAAACACAAATGTTGTTCAGCACATTCTTGTTGAGATCTGAACTAGTGGTTCTCAAAGTGTGGTTCCCTTTGCACAGCACCAGCATAATATGGAAAGCTGTTAGACACGCAGATTCATGGGTCCTACCCTGGACCTCCTGAATCAGAGGTTCTAGGGTGGAGGCCAACAGTCTGTTTATATAGGCCCTCCAGTGGATTCTGATGCATACTTGATCAAGTTTGTGAATGAATGGTCTGAACTATGTCTTTGCAGCGACTTTCACAACTCCACACCTCTGCCTGTGCTAATGTCCCTTGGTCCCCCATCTCTTCCTTTCTCTCTCCATTCCAGCTTACTTGTCTCACACCCTTATTCCCCACAAGACACTCCAAGCTCTACTCTCCCACTCACACACAGGGGTACCACACATACACTTTAGTGACCACACACTTGATTTTTAACTTTCTATATAGAAAATATGGATCAATCTGTCTTCAGAAAAAAATACCATTCCTGCAACCACTCTGACAAATAGGCTTCAACCAAAGCCCATTTCCCCAGACATGAGGAAATAATATGGGGCTTTTCCTCTACAAGTACACATAGATCACAAGGTGGTTAGAAAGTATTTTCATATTTTGTTGGGTACCAGAAATGGGGGGACTATTTTTGGTTTGAGGAAAGAGAAGGAGATGGCCAGGGTAGTATTAAATCCATTCCTTGTAACACCTGTGTTTTTCCAAAAAGTATGTAGGTATGTAAGATCCTCCATGGGGTGTAACTCCAGGAAAGAAAACAAAACACTAAGACGCACTTGGGAGTGATCATTTTCTCACCAACCCGAGGTGGAGTGGGGTCCTACCGTTCCAAAGTAAACTCGGAGTGCTTTACATCATGAGCTATGTGACTTTACAGTTCATACATTTACCTTTTTTTTAATTCTCTTTTTTTGTTCTTTGTTGGTGTTCTTCAATCTTTAAGGAAATTTAGCCTCCTGTGCCTGTTAGACAAAACAATGAGTGTGCTTGGTTTAAATACTTGTATATAATGTTCAAGAAAAAGAAGAATCCATTTGGGTACCCGTATGGTTTGGGAACAATTACCAGTCTGAGAAAGCCCAAACAGGTGGGAAGACTTTCAGAGAACAGTAAATTCCCATTATCCCATTTGCCTGTGTATTTTCTTTCATGCTTGCCAAATCTAGGAAATTCTAAAACTAATAGAAATTTAAAGCCTAGCATATAATTTTATTCACTTACATGGTTTGCATGAGGCCCATGGCAAACTGGTTTCAAACTGGTTCTGAAAAGTAACATTCAGGGCTCTAAAAAGTACAGGCACGAATTGTTGGCTAAAATTAGCTCCTTGACTTAGCAGTAGCATAATTACTCACATGAAGCAGAGCAGACACACAAAAAAACTTGCTTGGGAAAAAAAAAAAAATGAACCAGTGAGTTGTGGTAGACTTCAGTAACTACTAACTGGTTTTGTTGAATCCAGTTTTCATGATTATTTAGCAACTCCTAATCACAGCATCCAAGTTCTCAGGACATATCCTAAATTGAAGCATATTTGTAATAAAAAGATATAAGCCTCCAACTCTCATTTTTGCCAAACGTTAATAAAAATTGAATTAGAAGCAAGTTCTTTGAAAGGCTACTGGCAAGAGGTTTGAGTATTGTACCAATATGAATCTGATAAGAAAAATGCTTCTCTTTTTTTTCTATTTTATTATATCAATGATATAAAAACCACTTAAAAAAAAGTTGTGAAAGAAATGACCAGAAGAATTTTCCCAAATTCTAATATACTCAGAACAGATTCCAGTTCTTTCTTCATATTGCAAAGAATACACAGATAAGAACAGGAGCAGGCATGATTAAAAGCTGCACGAATACCTCGGACCACAATAGAAACTCAGAATCCAAATGCCTTTTTCATTATTCTTAATAAAATGAGACTTTATTTTCCCACACACTCAAAATTGTGTTAACAGAGAGTTCAAATATGTAAATGAAGCCAAACAGTCAGAGAATACCTCCATTCTCTGTTGCCAAAGGCCATGTGAGGACACCAACTTGTGCCAAGTGAACACGTGGGAAGAAGAAAAGGAGGATGCTGGGTTATTAACTTTTTACTTCTTAATCTTTTTTAGATGTAGGCTAGCACCATTGGTGATTTTGTTTTCTTGTGTTCTCATGAGTACAGTTAAAATTAGTTCTAGATGGCATTGAATCAGCTACATTTACGAAAGACTGACACTCCCCCGGGACCAACGCTAAGGCCCTCACAGGTTCTTTTGTGTTCTACAATTTTATTATCTAAACACATGCATTGTGTTATTTGCAGAAGTGCAATGGGAGGATCACTGCATTGGGCATCAGAAGTCTTGCATCACAAGTCAGTCCAATTCTCTCAATTTATATATTCTCTTAACCACAAAAAATAGAAAATAAACAGGCAAAGCTTTTGTCTCATAACCCATATATAGGTGACACCATATAATCTGATCCTCCTGTTTACTCCTTCTCCTGTTTCCTTGACTTTTTTTTTCTTTTAGAGATAGAGTCTCACTATGTCACCTTCCGTAGTGCTGTGATGTCACAGCTCACAGCAACCTCAAACTCTTGGGCTCAAGTGATTCTCTTGCCTCAGCCTCCCAAGTAGCTGGGACTACGGGCTCCTGCCACAATGCCCCACTATTTTGTTGTTGTTGCTATTGTGTTTTTTGGGTTTTTTTTTTTTTTTTTTTTTTTTTTTTTGCTGGCCCAGTTCAGATTCAAACCCGGCAGCCTTGGTATTTGTGGCCAGCGCCCTACCTACTGAGCTACGGATACCACCCACCTTGACTTGTTTCTTAACAGAAAGGAAGTTTGGGGTGATGGTCAGCTGGGGATAAAGGTTCAGGTTGAGAGCTTGGAAAAGAGAGTTAGGCCCAGGTCATGCTAAGGAGTGACTTGTGTCCCTTCCAAGCCTACAAGGCCATATGCCACTGGCTCCTGATTCCTCTCTCATCCCACTTGGTTGACAGAGCAGCCTTGTTAATTTTTTTTGATAATATCACAATC
Source organism: Loris lydekkerianus (assembly GCA_963574355.1). Lineage (NCBI taxonomy): Eukaryota > Metazoa > Chordata > Mammalia > Primates > Lorisidae > Loris > Loris lydekkerianus. The sequence goes on along the minus strand of CAUYPK010058372.1, from coordinate 23,119 downwards.
ATTCCAACCACAGTGTTTTATGTGGTGGAAAACTGTGCCTGGAATGCTCTTTGCTCAAATCTTCATGTCACTGGCTTGTCCTCCATTATTCAGGTCTGAACTTTAATCTCATCTTCTGAAAGAAGTTTGATCCATTTATCTAAAATTTACCTCCACACACATACACTCTATGTAGCCTATTACTCCTTTTACTTCCTACAGGATACTTAAAATTCCCTAATTCTATTTTGAGTGTTTACCTGTTTCTTTATAGTTTTGCTCTCCCTAACATCCCTTGAGCAAGTGTCTTATCTAGTCCATTCACTGCTCTATCCCCAGGGCCTACAATAGTGTAAGAGTGTTATATCCCTCATCATTTAATTCTACATTATATTTTCTGTTCAGTTGCTCAAAATATGAAGATGAATTGTTAGATTAAACATGATCCTTGCTGTTGGGGGTCCTGATGCAGCCATACACAAACCCTTTCCTCCTCCTCCTTTCCTAAAACAAAGACACAAAGGATCTGGCTCGCCTCACCCCCCGAAGTTCCCACCAAAGATCCTAAGCTGACAGGCAACCAGTGGAGTGTGCCCACTCCTCACCACGCCATACAAAAGAGGCCTCTAACTTCTTCCCAGATGCAGACACCATCTTTGCACTGCTCAGGTGAGTCAATCTCCCCTTTCAATAAACCTGGCCTGAATATCTCCTCTGCGGCCTCATCTCAGGGCACCACCACTTACACCTTTCACTTACCCCGGTTTGCTTATAATCAAGTTGAGGGGACTTGTATTAATCATACTGAAAGCTAATGAGCAAAAGTTTTAAGTACAATTTCAAGAAAAAACAATTATCAAGGAGATTACAATGTCTAACAAGGGAGTGGAGCAAGAGCTATTTTCTGTTTGTTTTTTACAGGATAAAGAAACTACTAGGGAATTTTATTGCCTTGTTTTATTCTTACAAGCAAATGGGAAATACATTATTTAGATTAGTGTTTTCCCAAGAACTGCTTTCTTCACTTATCTTTAAACTTTTCCTTCTGTTCCTACAACATCCCTAACTTATAATCTCCGTTAAGGTGAAACCACTAAGGGCTGACATTCTCAATGCCGTTTTAAACATATTTCAAATTAAGGGATTCAGATTTCTCTGCCACTTTCCTCTTGCCACATGAACTCTATTCTTCACTGGCCTGAGAAATTAACATTTGGCATGGTGCCTTGTGTAGCCCAGGGTTCATTGGGAAATTTGCTCTCTTTTACCTTTTGTTTCTCTCTCTCTCTTTTTTTTTTTTTTTAACTGAAAATAATTTTAGGGGTATATCAGCACTCTTTCTGAAATTTCCAAAGATGCATTAGACACTTTCTGTCTGTACTAAATACATACATCCAATTTCCATCTAGGAGAAATGCTGCCCTCAACGTTTCTACCACAGCAGAAGTTCCAGGAGGCTCCTGCTTTACAGGCAGCGGGGATTTGAGTCACATGATGTTGGCCCCTTGCCCAGAGCTGATTGCATGGGACCAGCTGGACTTTAGACGTAGGGTTCATGAGGCAGCTGACTTCATCTAGCTTTCCTGACCCTCAGATTTGAATTCTCTAATGTAAAGTAATTGTTGCTCTAATTTCTCTATTCCCGGTCCTCAGTCTTGGGGTTTGAGGAATGAAACCACAGACCACATGGATAAGCAGTAGGGTAGAGTTTATTGACAGAGAGGAAGATCAATAAGTATGGTAAGCAGAAGAGGGCGAATGGAAGAAGGGAAACAATCTCCAGCAGCAGGGGAGGATCACCCTGAGAAGCACCTACCCTCTCCAGGTTTAAATACTGCTTTTCCTATCCTGCCAGGCAGGGGTTCTTGGGAAAAATATGTCACAAGGGGCTAGAAGTCTGTAGGCAGAAAATAATCTCAATCCTAAAATTAGCACAGGAATGCCACTCATACAGTTTCTGGCAAGGAATCAGGGTGTGTGCTCCCTACCAAACAAGGAAACCTCCAGAACCCAACTGTTCAGGCTGCTTTGTTCATGACCTTGCTAGAGCCCCCAGAGTGTGGCCTGGAAACGGGGGGCCTGTTTGTGCCAAGAGATGGGGGTCTCATTTCTGAGCTCACCTAGGCCTAGAGAATGGGGGGAGCTCCCTGTCCAGCCTTGAGTGGCTTGAGTGGGGACATCCTATCTCATAATGACCCTTGCTTTTTTTATAGGGCTGCCATGTCTCTAGAGTAAGATATGTGAGTCAAGGCAATCTCAGGAGAGCTATTCAGAACTTTCAAAACGAAGGATCCAAGGAAAAACAAAAATGACTGTTTTTAAATGTTACAGAAATTTGTGTCAAGTTCTACTAATGAGAAGAAACAATTTACTTTGGAGGGGAAATTACTCTTTTATTTGGGGATTGGGATTATTTGGTTACCCAGAGGTCAGGCCTAGAACCTCAACAGGAAGAGATGGTTTGAGAGAAAGAGAACTTGACTAAATAGCATAAAGTTGAAAACACTGCTTTACCAGGGAGAAGGTATCCTATTAATTACTTTACTCCAGAGAGACTGGAGAGGGGGCTTTTTAATTTTTCTTTTTCCTGCTTTGAATCTAAAGACAGAAGAAGATATGAAAGGGAAGACGAAAGAGAATGACTTAGACAAAATGTTAGGAGGCCGTTAGAAGAGAAGTCCCTGTGAAGGTAGATTTCTGTCTAATGAACTCAAGAAGTAATTCTACCTTGTACTAAGTTTTACATTAGTGTTTTTCATTCTTTTCTTGTTAGCAAATCCATATGCTATTGCCAAGGCTTTAGCAAAATCCACTTAGATGCTAAAAGTTTGTGTTTGTTGTACGACTTTACTAGTAAACGGTTAAGGAGAGACACTGAAGCATTGGGAAGCCCTGGGTCAGGAGGACATAACTCGGTTTAGTCTAGAATAGCTGTGCAGAATCACAGGCACACGGGACAGGGCAGATGTGTGAGCACTCGGGGAGAGGGAGGCTCAGCTAGAGAGGAACCCAGACCTCCTGCAGTAATGACTGGAGGTGCAATTATTTACCTTGCTGTTAAAGAAAAGAGTAATCTCAGAGGTGGGACATCTTGGAGAAACTCAGTTTGCATATGTGAAAGTGCTTTCAAAGCCTTTGTTGTTATAGGAGTATTTTATGCATCTCAATCCTTTGCAAATGGATTTAAAGGCTCCTAGCACTGTATCCACATGGTCATTTGGGGGTTTTTTGGTAAAATTTGTATGATATCTTTAACTATACCTGACTAAGAACATTGTCCCTCCACTGTGGTTTTACTCTTTATTCTACTTGCCCTCTTGTAGAAGGGGGTTATAATGGGCATCTTTAGGATATAGCTAAAGGAAAAATGAACTGAGAGCATTACTATAATGCGGAAAATAATTTTGAAAAATTTTACCAAAACACTGAAGAGATTAGAAATAGTTTAACCATATTGTAGCAGGTGCCTTGGAATCTTACCCAGGCCCCAAAATTATACTCTAGACTTCACATCTAACTGGTATCATTTGCATTTGGGGGTGGGATCTTTCACTAGCAGCCAAAAAGTAGCAACACTTAACCGCTTTCCCAAGAATAACCTCAAAAAATGAATGAGGTATTGGTAGATCAATCCTCAGCTCCCTTATCCATTATAACTCTGATCAGATATTTCTGAGACACCTATTTACACTGGTACCCATACTCACTAACTAGCTTGAGCTTAATAACACACAGTGGTTACATGTCTAATAAAATTCCCTTTCATTGTCTCTCTATGCTTCCCTGTCTCACTTCTTCACTCCCTACTGACATTCCAGGGATAACTTCCCAAACGAAACTACTTAACACAAATCCATATTTCAGGTTCTGCTTCTCAGATAACCTGAACTGAGATGGATAGTTTCTTTTGTCCTACTTGTATCTATTTCTTTTGTTTTAAAAAGCAGGGGGGACATTTCAGGTAAAAGAAATAACAGAATACACTCTGGAGGCCAAGGCAGGTGGATTGCTTGAGCTCAAGACTTATAGAACAGCCTGAGCAAGAGTAAGAACCCATCTCTAAAAATATCTGGATGTTGTGGTGAGTGCCTTTAGTACCAGCTACTCAGGTAGTTGAGGGAAGTGTATCACTTGAGCTCAACAGTTTGAACTGGCTGTGAGCTATGACACCAGAGCACTCTACTGAGGGTGACAAAGTGAGACTCTATCTCAAAAAAAAGAAAGAAAAGAAAGAACAGAATAGGCAACATATTTCCTTAAGTTGCAAAGATGATTCCTAAAATCAATAGAAAGTATTCTAATATAGAAAAGTGAATTGTAACAAAAATAATTTTCAGATCATAACAGTGTTTCTTAAAGAAATGTTACAAATACAAATAATAGGCTCTTGGATTATACGTAAATAAGGTAATGAAGAGAATTAAATCATAATATATTAGAAAAACATAACATTTCTGTTTCTTTGACATACAAAACTAACAAACGCAAGACTAAGAGTAAACCATCAAATGAGAACATTGGTGGCTTGTGAGTTAATGAGCATTATCAATTCAAAGAGTGTTTAAGATGAACTGCTGCACAAGAAAATTTGAAATGCCCAGAAATTTTATGGGCATTGCCTTGATGGGAAAGGCAATCTGTGTGAGCCCTGAGCATTCACGCATATTCTCCCAGGGTACACCCAGAATGCAAGGCCCTGACAATTCTTTAACTGAACCATTTTTCAGGGCTGTGTTTGCCATGAGCAAACTTGAGGGATGAGGGTACTATCTCCCCTTGGACAAATAACAGACTTGCTTTCACTTAGTAAAAAAATGATGAATCCCTCAAGCTTACCAGACCTCTCTGGTAACAAAGTCCAGCATGTGTGTGATACATGATAAGATCCTCATGTGACCCCTGTTCAGGGTGTGTAAACCTGCCCACATCTGTACAAACCCACAGTAATCTTTCGCTACTCTTTTCACTGTAATAAAGCCTTTGTCTTCTGTCTCTGACCCATAAATCTGTGTCTTCTGCCAGTACTGGTAAAACAGTAACAGAGTAACTCGTTTCTTTAAAAGGGGGGCTTGCACAGCGTTTTCTACTTTCATATCAAACACACTTGCTAGAGCTATTCCCAAAAGTGTAAACAATTTTAGAAACTGATGTGATCTTAAGGAGTCTTGATGCAGAAAAAACTTTAATGTATCAATACTAAAAAGTAACCTTAAATCAACTGTACTGGAAGGAGTAGGTTGTCATCCCCTTCTCTATACAAAATGCTTTAGCAAAGTTATTTTATGTGAAGATGATCAAAGAGAATAGGAGCAAAAGTATAAAAGAAAAAGTATTAGTATTAAAAAAGAGAAAAAAAGACAAAGTATTATTGAAGCATGTTTTAAATGATTTTATAAACATGAATTCATTAATAAAAATCTTATGTTCATTTTCTAGGGTTTGTGATACTTGTGGCAAGTGTCAGATTTTGTAAGTCAGCTATTCGTTGTAATTACATTTTTTGTTTAAATACTGACTTCTTAATTTTTATTCAAACTTTTGATTTTTTTTTTTCCCCAAAAGAAGTCCAATCAATGGTAGAAACCTTAAACCCCACACTTACCGCTTGGTCCTTACTTTCAACACTTGTTTTCAGACTTTACATTTTACCATTCAGGAATTATACCTCATTGTTACTGATGAAGAGGGTCTAGCCACCTGTCTCTGTCAGCCACTATGCAGAGATGTGGATAGGTCCACCACCTTCCTGACAGAAGGCCAGGATTCTGGAGAAGTGAGAGTAGCCTCTCCATGACTGTTTTGTTCTTCCATTTCCAAAATCACAGTTTTACATGTAAACGTTCAAAGCAAAGACCATATCAACCCCTATTCCAAACAATAATCAGCATATTTCAGTGATCTATTTCAACATTCCACCTCAAAGGTTAATCCCCCAAATCAATCCACCAAAACTACTCAAGATAGTCATCTTTAGGGTAGGACCTACCAGTATTTTCCATGTTACAAAAGAATATTGACCCACAGGATGAGAACCGATGAAACTGACCAGACCAGCTGCGTCAAGTCTGCCCTTGCCTGCCTGACTCCATCTTATTCTCACTACCCGGCTTTCATTATGGCCTCAGCACTTTCACTTTCCTGTCTAAAGTGGGACTTGTGTTAAAATACTCATTGTTAGTGATCGAATTACTTATTTTTCACTGCCACTCCAAAAGGTATTTTTTTGCATGTAAGGATCTTCATTTGCCTCAGTTTAAAGGGTGACTATCTCGTGGTACATTTCAGTGTTCAGGGAAGCTTATATACCCTAAGTACTTACCCATTGTAATGATGCAAAGGCTGAATTAACCTGACATTAGCCTTACAGGTTAAAGACAGAATCATTAAGAAAAACAAAGTGCATAGAGCAGCGGTCAGCCAGATACAACCTGAGGTTATGTACAATTCTTAAGGAAGGAATAAATTTTACATTTTAAAAAATGTTGAAGAAAAAGTCCCACCTCTATGCAGGGGTGGGGATCTGTGGCCTTCTGATTTCGAGATTGTTCTTTTTTAAGCACCAAAGGAGACCAGAAACACTTCATTTTTCTCTGTTGCACTCCTTTTAATAAAAGGATTGCTCTGTACAATTTGGATTCAGTCAAGAGGCCACACTTAAGGACCTAGAAGGCCCAGGTGGACGTAGGGCCACAGTTTTCCTCCCCTGTAAATATTTACTATCTGATTCTTTACAGAAAAATGTTGCCAATCTCTGGCCTGGAATAACCACATAATAGAATATCAAATGTTACAAATACATTTTGGCATATATACATTGAATCCTGTAGATATGAAATGTGTTTCTTAAGGAGAACATTAACTGAGCTTTGAACACTAGCCACACCCACGAACCAACCATATCTTATCTTACCAATTAATCATTCATGCTTTGCCCCCACCTCTGTCTTCCAAGGTTGGCCATTTAAACATACTGAAATTAGCTAAATTACAAAAACTTTCATTTCATAAAATACTTGTGAATGATTAAGTCTGATCATTCTTAATTCAGTTTCAGCCAAATAATCATGTAAATTGAACCCATTAAATAGTATTGTGATAAAGAGAATGAAAATTATTTTCTTTTTCATGTATCACCCCAAGTATATTTCATCTGTGCCAATATTGCGAAGAATAATTTCTAGTTCTGCAACCAGGAAATATGTATTTTCGTTTTAGAAAGAAATAAAAGAAGGAAGGGAAGAAGGGAGGGAGCGAGAGAAGAGAGAGAGGAAAGAAAGAGAAGACAGAAAAGAGAAGCTTGGTTGAATATATTTTTTAAAAAGTATCCAGTGCTAAATTGTGCCTAGAAAAAGGGACCAATAGATTATAAAATAAGTAAGTTGAGAGGAGACCAATTTAATATAAAAATAGCTTCTACCATGTTTTTGATACATAGTATCAAACTCCAGGAATAGTTTGATTTCTGTCCTATCTGTGGCTGACGGAAGTATATGATAAAATTAATGGTCCTTGTATTTTAGGGTATTCAGGCCGTAAGTTCTCAGTTGTAACTACCCATCTCTGCACAAAAGCATCCATATATGATACAAAAGAGGGTGTGACTATATTCCAGTAAATCATGGATATTGAAATTTGAATTTTACACAATTTTTATGTGTTATGAAATAGTTTCCTTTAGTTCTTTTTAATGATTTAAAAATGCAAACCCCATTCTTAGCATATAGGTCATAATTTGTATATTTCTTCTTTAGATCATGAACGCGAACCAGGTAAACTGGATTCTTACAGCTCTAGATAGGTCACACTGAAAATGAGAGTGACACAGGGCAAAAACATGACTGTTGAAAAGAGAAGAAACTAAAGAAAGGGGTTTTATTCTATAAGTGCATCTATTCGCAACTGCATGTTTAAAGGCTTAGATGTTGTAAGAATATCTGTTACTTTTCTTATTCTCAGGAATACCACAATGACAATGAGTAAGGGTCACAGTGCGTTACCTCCACCACCTGTGGATCTCACTGTTAACTGAGAAGTGGCAAGATGCATTTTCTGGTAGGTATTGTGACGGAGAGATGAATATTGGTCAGGTGCAGTGGCTCCTCATGCCTATAATCTCAACACTTTGGGAGGCCAAGATAGGAGGATTATTGGAGCCTAGGAATTTGAAACTAGCTTAGGCAACATAGCACGATCACATTTAAAAATATAAAAATTACCTGGGCATGGTGGAACACACCTGTAGTCTTAGCCACTCTAGGTGTAAAGAAAGGAGAATTGCTTGAGCCCAAGAGTTATGATTATGCCACTGTAATTCAGCCTGTGAGACAAGGGGAGACCTTGTTTCTTTAAAAAAATAAAATAAAATAAAAGTGGTGAGTATTGTACCATATGTTAATATCTTAGTCCATTTTGTGTTTCTATAAAGACCTGAGGCTGGATAATTTATAAGGACATAGGTTTACAGGCTGTTTAAGAAGCATGACACCAAAAAAAAAAAAAATTATGGCATCTGCTTCTGGGGAGGTCCTCAGGAAGCAGTCATGGCAGAAGGGGAGGGGAGAAGCATCATTTGGCAAGAGGGAGGAAGCAAGAGTGAAGAGGGCAGCCAGGCTTATTTCAACAATCAGCTGTGCTGTGGACTAGTACAGCAAGAACTCATTACCACAGGGATGGCACCAAGCCATTCCTTTTTTTTTTTTTTTTTTTTTTTTAAGAGATAGAGTCTCACTCCATCACCCTCAGGTAGAGTACCATGACGTCACAGTTCACAGCAACCTCCAGCTCTTGGACTTAGGCAATTCTCTCGCCTCAGCCTCCCAAGTAGCTGGGACTACAGGCGCCTGCCACAAGGCCCGGCTACACCAAGCCATGTCTGAGGGATCTGCCCATATGACCCAAGCACCTCCCCCTACACCTCACTTTCAACACTGGGGATCAGATATCAACCTGAGATGTGGAGAGGACAGATATTCAAACAATATCTGATGACTAGGGTGACCTGCTCCTTGCTATGGCCAAGGAAGCAGGAGGCTGTCTTGAGTAAGGCATAAAGAGGGGTTTCTCTCCCTTCTGTATATCAAGGATCATCTTCACATACCAAGAAATAGGAGACTACAGAAGAAAGCATGACATAGGACAGGGTTAACACTCCAGCTCTACCAATTATTCGTTGTATGATTTTATGCAAGGGAATTAACCTCCTGTCTTTTATTTTCCAATGCTGATAATGGAAATAATAAGGCTACTACTTTACGGGACTAGTATGAAGATAGATAAACTACCTAGCCCCTCAATGAATGGATCATAAGTGTCAAGGAATATATATCACTCTTTCTCCCTGCTTCAGATTTCTTTCTTTAATGGAACACTCCCTTGCTTAGCTTCAGGTTCGATGCTCATTCATGTTGTTTTTTTTTCTTTTTTTTTAAACCTAATTCAAAAGTCAACTTTTTTCCATGTACTGTGCCAAGAGCTGAGTTGATACAGATGAAAGGCATGATCCTTGCTCTCAAGAAACTCGCCGTTGATAAATGAAGGCAAGGGGTTGGAGGGTGAGGGGAAGGAGGCAGCTGACAGGTATAGGCACCATAACTTATTGTTAGTGCCGCAGTGGTGTGATGTATACCCCCGAGGAACATGGAAAGGGGGACTGGCTTGCTGAGTTGGAAAGAATAGAGAAAGAAAGAAATAAGAAGACCCAAATTGTTTAAGATCCTACTATGTGCCAAGCATTCTGGCAAGAATTTTAGATGTCTTAGCTCAATTAAAAATAGATTTGGGCACCCCAAAAATCTTGAGTTGAGCTGGGGACATACTAGAAGGACAATAGGAGGGACCAGGCCTTGAATAACTCCAGAGCAGCACAAGTCGCTAGATACCGTCATCTGGGATTGGGATGTGTGTATGGGGGGGGGGGGAATCCGCTGTTTTTTTTTTTTTTTATTATTCAATATTTAAAACACATGAAAATCATTTTAAAATAAAAGATTTCCACCACTCACTTTAAGAAATTAAACTCTGTCAAATACAGTTAAATCCTTCTTGGTTGCGTCATGGATCTCAAGTCAGCTCTTCCCTCCTTACAGGTTCTCATTAAGAGTCCAAATGGCTGCAATGGGAGGAGGTGGATCAACAGAATGGGGTTCAAGGTCCCTCACCTGAATTGCGGAGCTGGATTTATAGATATGTTTTCAAAGTCTGCAGCTGAAAGAAGACTTAAATGTATCCTTTTAACCTTATACTGTGGAAAGCCACTTTAAAAAGGTTACAAAGTCTTCTTCTCTAGAGGTTATTAAAGATAATACAGAAATCCTTGTTCCCTGGGATGGTTGATTCGTGGAGCTGCCTGCAGACAGGGCTTTGGTCTGAATGATCCTTCCGTTCATTTCTCCCTTTTTAAATCTTATTACTAAATCCCTAGGAGCTAATGCCCTTCTGTTTGCTATAAGAATAGGCAAAATGAAGTGTCAGATAAAAATGGAAATTCCTGGTTTCATACATTTTTACTAAAGAGAAGAAAAAATATTAAATAGGATTTCATTTACTATAGTAAGAAATTGTGCAGTGGAATCATGTCTAACAAGAGGAATGCAAAATTGAAGTTATTAACTAGATTATTTAAGTACCCTTCACATTTTTTTTTGCATTCTCAAGTGTCTAAGTTATTTCATGTCAATATAGCTTTTGGACACCTTTAGCTGTTTGATTGCTTCAAGGCTTTACTTGTTTGGATGAGAATGGATCTAATTTTTTTTTTAATTTAACTAAAAGATGAATATACCTTACATTCAACCAAAGGGTATGGACATAGTCATTCACAGAAGTGATGTATCTTCAACACTTAACTTTGTATTCAGCACTGCTGGCCACATTATATTAAATGGCAGAGTGCTTGCTTGCAACATAGTTCACTACCATCTACTGTGCACACCCTACATTTTTCCCAGGCCAGAAATGTAGGAGATGAAAGGGAAGAAGTGTCTGTCAGCAGGAAACAGCTGTAAAATCTATTTTAAGTTGGTAATCAGAAGTGACATTTGGCCTCCTACTGAACCAAGCACCCGACTTCTACAAAATCAGTGCAGTGAAGAAATGCTTGCCTAAGACCTGATGAATGTAGGCCTGAATGCCATCAGGAGCCTTGGTTTCTCACAAGTTTACATGAATTTTTCTCAGGGCATTTGTCCTGATATCGATTCAAGAGTATATGTTACTCGTGTCTGCAAGAAATGAATACTACACATGGCTGATGCATATTCTATCACCTTTGACCAAATCATTTTGGTCTGTTGGGACTTGGGAAAATACAGTGGGTTGGAAACCAGGATAAGCAAGATTCAAGTCATGATTCCATGCCGACTGGGTGACATTGAGTGGTTTATTTAATAACACGTATTTGTGGGTCCTCTTCTGCAAAAAGAGCTCAAATACGTTTCTCATAAGCTTGTTGTGGTAATCAAATGAGATAGAATACGAGGCACACCCATCTCTCACTGAACTTTGGGCAAGTTAACTAGTTCTTGGTGAGCAATTTTTCATCTGTAAAACAAATTAAATAAAAAAGCTCATTAGTGTTCTATGAGGATCACATCTGTGTGTGTTTCTCGAATACGGTTAAAATATATGTTTCCTGAATATGGTTAAAATATGTTTCACACATAAATATATGTAAACTGTCTTATGGTAAAGGCTCAATAAAGCCAGATAGAATTTTATGGTAACATTATTGTTAACAGTCTTTAAAATAAATTATTTTATTATTATTAATAGTCTTGGGACTTGGTGGCTCATGCCTGGTAATCCTAGTACTTTGGGAGGGCAAGGCAGGAGGATCACCTAAGGCTACTGGTTTGAGACCAGCCTGAGCAACATAACAGGGCAACTTTCACCAAAAGTTTGGTACTTGTTCCTACAGCCAAAGAGTGAGGACAAGTGGTTTGAGGAGAAGGGAAGAAAAGTTTATTAATTTGCCAGCAAAAGAGGAGGATGGTAGACTCTTAAAGAGTACGTAAAGTACTATCATCCTATCTATAAGCAGAAATACAAAGCTTTTAAAAGGAATTTTCACCTTTGGACTCCTGCTGTTTAACTGTAGCATATCAGATGAAGACAATTTCATGACCTATGCCTAGATAGTTCTTCTGAGCCATCTCCTGGTGTACAAAGAAACAAAGAACACTCCCCTGCCTCTCTGATCACTAGGCTTGGGCGGGAATGCAAATTTTAACTTCCAAAAGAGTTTATGTGGAGTGAGAGAGTTAAAGAGATAACTGGTAAAACATTTTATCCTTTTTTAGGCCATTCCCTCTGCTACAGCAGGAGTTTGAGAGCAGTGAGCTGGGATGACACTACTGCACGCACTCTGGCTCTGGCAAGAGAGTCTCAAAAATAACAACAACAAAATAGTCATTGTCTAAGGGGAAAAAAAGATTGAGATTAAACTTCTACAGCAGCCACCAATTAATTTTTTCATCTGCAGCAATTCATTCTTTATAAATGTTGCTTGTTCTATAGAGAGAAGCAAATAAACCCTGAGTTCTCTATGACCCAATTACTTTACACTATGAGTTGTCTCTTTAATACCCTGCACTTTTTTTGGCAATTAAAAAATGTATCCCTGTCCAAGGACAGTAATCTGAAGGGAAAGGAAATGTTCTTTGTTGTTTTGTTGTTGTTTCTTTTTTGTTTATATTGTTTTGTTTTTTGTACCCAGGAGGTGGCACAGCAGAATTGTCCAGACAGAGGTCATAAAATTGTCTTTACCCAAGATGCCACAGTTAAATAGCAACATCCTAAAGCTGAAAACTCATTTTAAAATCGCTGTATTTCTGCTTATAGTCAGGAAAATGATCCTTTAAGAAGAAAGACTACCATCCTCTTCATTTGCTGGTAAATTAATAAACTTGTCTTCCCTTCTCAAACCGCTTGTCTTCATTCTTCATTCGGCTGTGGGGAAAGATGCAGACTTTTGGTAGTATGAACACCGCAACACTGAAACACTATTATAGGTTCCGTTGTGCCACTTAAAAACTGGCAATAATTCACAAGTCAGAGGATTTAAACATTTCATTTCTGAAATTAAATTAACTCTTTATCCCCTTGCTATGACCCAGAATTATGAGGATTTTCCATAGCATCTTCTTTATTCATAAGGAAGCTCTTTAAAGGCCATAAGGTATTAAGTAAATATAGGCTTTTTAGATCTAACATCACTGAAAGTATTTTTAAAAATGTATTCAAAGAAGGCATACAGTTTCTTTTAATGAATCCTCAAAACAAACAAATAAAAAACAACAAAAAACTGTGTTTGCAAACAGGAGGAATGCTTAAATAATTTTGAAGCAATTAAAAGTCTGCCTTCTCTGACTTCTACATCTCATTTTACTTCTTTGACTTTCTTCTTGCATTTTCATCTCCTACAGTCAATAAATCATAGGGTCTTCTACCTGGGGACCACCCTCTGCACCTCCCTCTACCCCTGCCTCTGCTCACCCCGGGCACTGCCTTGACTCAGTCCTTGCCCACTCAAGTTGAGCTTTTTTCTCCAGGTGGCTCTACTTTGATACAATTTCTTCTAGTCTTTATGATCTCCCAATGACTCTGAATAGCAATTTCCCTTAGATGTCAACTATATATTAGATCCACACACCACTTAACAAAATCCACACTGTCTATATAGCGCTTCTCTAAATTGGCAGGATGGACTTCCTCCAAGAAGTACAGATTTAAATTCAGAAATAGGAAACAAATGAGTTAAATAGTTTGGAGAATTAAATAAAACAGAATTAAAACAACAGAAACTTCTTAAACTATTGTGTCTATGTTTTTTTATGGGAGATAATTGTTATATAGGGGACTTCCTCCATTAAAAAACAAACAAAAGTATGTTATCAAGGATAATTTATCATTCAGTCCATAAAAGTCTATTTACATGTGAAATGCCTATAATCTAACACCTATGTGTCACTTTAGCAGTACATAATCACCATAAAAAATGTTTGCTAAGGAAAATATATTCTAAATGTTAAACTAAAATCCCTAATAACTCTAAACATTATTAAGCACCTAAAATATGTTAGCACTTCACTGGAAAGTAGGACAAATAAGGGCTTCTCCTGAGAGGAAGGAGAGCAAGTTATAAACTACAGGAACCCAGGGACCTATTCACTTCCTATCTGCATAGGAATAAAAGGAAGCTTCTCTTCATTTGCATGAAGAATGACACCTCTAAGGTCAATCACTCCCCAGGTGCTTGGAAGTGGAGAAAAAAGAAAAGAAAGGATTGTCCCTTTGAGGATACAGGAATTCAATGCATAAGAACAAGTCATTCCTAAGTCAAGAACTCCCCAAATATGGAACTTCAGGTGAAAGTAATAAATAGCTGTGCCCTCATCTGTACAATGAGGGCTCTGGAAGAGACGATTTCTAGTTTTCCTTTCGGCTCTACTCTGCTTTTCCTTTCAGGGTATTTCCTGAAAGAGTTATTATAGCTCCCCCAAACTGTATGAGTTGGGGATAGGGAACCATGCTATTTTCTTTAGGTACTATGTCAAAAGTTTTCCTGGCAGGCAAGAGTGTCACGAAGCCTGAGGGGCTCACTAGCACTTATCTGTGTGCAGAGGAAGCAGCCAGGAGTTGGTGAGAAGGAAACCAAGGCTTAGGAAAACATTCAAAAAGAACCCTAGGGAAGCAGCAGGAAAAGAACCTGTGGAGGCTTCTAAAGAAAGGGAATTCTGTTTACTGGAGAGCTGCTGCTACTACAATGCACTGCGGAGACCGAGCCGTCAGGGAAGGCTTTGCAGGCAAGAAGTTAGTAAAGGGAGGATTTTATGAAAAGGGGGCAATTCAGATTTTTTTTTTCCCCCCTCAAATTATGACAGACCCAGGCAACTTATTGTTAAAAGACGATTTTCCAGAAGTGGTAAAACCTTGACTTCCCTACAGATATAAAAATTAACATAGGTTAGAGATAATATACAACTCAATTTAGGAAGAGGCCAGTAATGTATTGCAACTAGCTTGACACACGTTTCAGATCTGAAGTATGAAAAATGAACATGCAAATGTTGGTAAACTGGCTTCTTCCACAGTAGGGAGGGAGGTTATTTGACAAAATGTACATGTCTATGAAAGCACATGTAGTGCGAATGAGCTGGAGCCTGTCAGGCTAGGGCACAGTCTGGCACAGCTGGTCTCATCTGTTTAGGTCCAGCCTGACCTTTATCCCCTATTGCCCATTCTTACTCTTGTAAATTTAGCTCTCTCCCTAAAGATGCCTATCCTTCATAGTTTGGGTGGATTGATTTAGGGGATTAACTTTTCAATTAGAATGTTTGAGTCATGGACTCTGCGGATTATTATTTAAGGTAAGTGTTAATGTTTAACACTTTGGACTTAAAAGTATAAAACTGTAATGTTGGAAATGGAGGAACAGAACAGTCTTGGAGAAGCTACTCTCACTGTTCTCGAGAATACCAGCATTCTCACAAAGTTTGGTGGACCTATCCCTGTCTCTGCATATTGGCAAGAGGCGGCCGGAACCTCTTCATTCAGTAACATTTACAGACAAAAATTATTTTGTGTTGCTATCAGCTACAATTCACGGGGACATATACTGGCTCAAAGACAATGAAAAACTAGAAACAAGTGGCCTGGAGAGGTGTGATAATGTAAGGATGGGAGGTCTTTATAGTGAAATAATAGAAATATTATTTACTCACAGTTTTTCAATAAGGACTAAAATCTCTCTCTCTGCCTGCTTTCTTTCTTTTGCCAGCCACCTCCACCCCCCACTCCTGTGGATTTCTGTTTTCACAAACCATTGAGGAGCCCAACAAACCAAAAGGAAATTATTTCTCTTTACATTTCCCCAGCTCCTTTGTCTTTTGGAATTTGTTCCCTTACAACTCTGGTGATTCCTGAGTGTCTCCATGGATAAATAATCAGGCGTAAGGACTGGAAATGCCTGGAAAAATGTCTGTCTTCAACCTTGCTTGAGCAAAAACAGACACAGCATTCACATGCTTGATACCTTGGGAATTTGCAATTATTCATTTGTATTTTTCTCCCTTAATTTCAGCTACACACTGGGCCTCATGGCTGACATTTTCCTTTTATTCTTTGGATACCAAACCACCTCCCTGCTCTGTTCTCTCCTCTCTCTCTTTCTCATCCCCCCCCTTCCCTCTCTCCAATATAAAATAAACTTACACTTTTATATCTTAATCTTGGCTTAGAGAAATTACTTTCTCATTCCACATGCAGTATCAACTGAGCATCTGTCAAACCTATCAACATTAACAAAGCACAACTTTTTTCTTTCCAATGCAGCATTACCTATTTTTCATGGAAGATCTTCTGAATAGCCTTTATTCCAGCTCCCTATCCTTAGAATGAGGTCTCCTACATAAAATTTGTAACATCTAGACCAGAATGGCTAGCAGGTTCTATATGTTTAAGTATAAATAAATGTCAAAGTTTTTCAAGGAATTGTTCTGGCAGTAACACGGAGCAAAGAAACTGTGGTGGTAGATAGGTGCCATCAACAATGGAGGAAAAGACCAAAGGGAAAGAGGCAGGAAATGAAGAGAAGGGAAGCCCTGATGGATCTGTGGGGAAGTAACATTCAATCAAAGCCAGAGGAATGAGTACACAGGTGGGAAATCAGGAAAATGAGTGGGTTGTAGGCAGGGAGCACAAGGTTTTCAAAGTTCCAGAGTAAATAGGAACAGGGACCCGTGGGGGAATTTATATAATGTGCTCAGTATATGAACTTGGTTGAGGAATGGGAAGAAATAATAAAGAAGTGAGGCCAAAAATGGTGTTTTAAAAAAAAAACCCATATTCAGAAAGGAGTTATTTCTAATTATAATTGAATTGATAATCCCTCTAATATATAGGGCTGATATTAAGAGACATTTTCCTGAAGGCAGAAGATATGGATGAGATGAAGGCATCACATCTCTGGCACGGAGCGTCTAAGTGTTCCAAAACAAGCAGTCAATGTCTGAAATTCAATAAAACCACTAGACTACTCAAGGGGAAAAAAGAAAAAACAACAATTCAATTATTTAATAGAACTTGGCCTATTATGTCTGTTAATAAGATGAAACTCTTAGGCCTTTGCCTAAAAATTAGATAAAGAGGGAAAAAATCAGGTCTAGATTTGTATTGCCCAGAGTTTGAGTATTTCTGAAGTCAAAAAGTGCTAGGACTTTTTTTTTTTTTTTAAAGAAGAAAACTGAAGTTCCAAGTTAAAACATGCTAAGAAACGTTTCCTAAGTGCTTTGACTATTGAAGAAACAGAGGGACTGATGTTCTTGAACATGTATATTGGAAAATGTTTCATGCTATGTCGCCACCACGTTCTTAATTGTTCCTATTTGTTCTTGATTTCTTTCCTCACATGCATTAATGTTGATTGTCTTCTGCAAACAAGGATCATAATAATAAGTATTAATAAGTTGTTGGTAGCATCAGTAGGCTACTATTCCAAAGGAGTAAAGAAAAAGGGGAGTTGTGCATAATAATAACACCACTCACCCACACCATTAGTGCTTCTGTCATGAATTACTGTCAAGCTAAGCAAACAGGCAGTCCCAAACTTTGAGCCATGGCTGATTAGAATTAAAAACAAAACAAAACAAGAAACAAAGAAAAACCCCAAACCCAAGAGATTATGACAAAACAACATAAGACCCTCACCCTTCATCAATCTGCAAAATGAACACACACCAGGCACCCATCTCTCTTCCTTTCTGATTGCTTTTTGTCCTTTAAGAATTAGAATATTGAACACAATTATTATTATCAAGAATTTATTATGTGCCAGACACACATTCAAGCACTTTCCATTCAATTAAGCATTTTATTCTTTACAACAGCCCTGTAAGTTAAGTACCCACATTGTTTTCTTTATTATAAACATAGGGACACTTAGGCTGAGATACCGTATATACTCGATTATAAGCCGAGTTTTTTCGGCACAAATTTTGTGCCGAAAAACCCGAACTCTGCACAAATTTTGTGCCAAAAAAGCTCGGCTTATACTCGAGTATATACGGTAAATTGCCAGTTGTGGACTCAAGATTTAAAGACTGGGAGCCTACTCTTTACATATAATATTGTCATTCCCAAGTAAGCTGTTTTCAAACGTGATTCCCTTATCAAACCTCCAGAAAAGCAAGCTAAATCTCATTCCCGCCAAAGTTCAGAGGATTAGTGATGATGTGAGTTTGGAGGTTAAAACCTTAATTAAAACCGTGATGAAGTCAGAAAGTAGAATCAACCCCCAGAAACACAAGGCAAAGGAGGGGCTCTCTTGACTGGTGACAAGGGGGTCTGGTAATGGATGGGAGAAAAAATACCCAAGGATGGAAAGAAGGTATCAGAGATGTCTTTTGTCCCTTAGAATAAAATTTTTGCAGGAATTACTACTGCCTTTAACACCAACAAGCAAACTAAAAAACGGAATTCCACTTTTTTTTTTTTTTTTTTTGGTAACAAGTAGAGCTAGGCACTTCTCTGTTCCCCCACAAGCCAGCAGGAAATAAAAGAAACTAGTATTTCCACTTTCCATATCTAATCATGATGTTTAGGCTGACAGCAAAAGTGCCAGGTACTGTCAGCCCTGAGAACAGTTACCTAACAGGAGAACGTGAACTGAGACCCCTGACCCTGACTGAACTTGAGCCAGCAGATGTTTCACATCTCTGCCACACAGACGTGGTTGCAGAGCAGTGCTTGCGAGGAAAGGCAGTCAAATGTCTCTGGTTCATCCTGGACACTGTGTCCAAATTCACCCCTGTCCTTTTCCATTTATCATGCCAGCCTTGACAAAGCTTGCATGTTGATTTTCTCCTGCTTTAACCTAATTCAAAAACGCTGACCTTGTTAAAGCAAATGCTTCTCACATCTTTTTCTTGACATTTAATTTTTTTTTTATTCCAGTTGACAGAGCAAAATGTTAGGTTGCAGACTTAATAGATACTCAAATTAGTCATTCCTAAAATAATTTCTTGTTAATTGGGCAATTATTTCATGTTATATTGATGGGGGGAAAGGATAAACACACTTCAATTACAGGGTGAAAGGAAATAAAAGTCAATTAATACTTGGGCTTCAATATTCATTTATAAAATAACCAAGGCTGTGTGTTCCTTTCCTTCTAATTCATATCTACTCGAGGATGTAAAATAGGAAGATGGGGCTGTGTTCAGACTCAGGGAAACACACTGGGGGCTACAGTGGGAAATTAATGACCTTGGAAGGAGCATAGCTTTCTACAACAGTGAGAACTGACACATTTTCACTTGGTTAATGGCTATCTTCCCCTCAGATTTCAAAAATACTTTTCCTTTGCTTTTGACTTCCAGGATTTTTTTATCACAATTTTTATGTTGTTATTTATTGAATATACTAATTTCCTGTTGCTGTTGTGAAAAATTATCACAAACTGTGTGGCTTAAAAGAAGACATATGGGGTGGTGCCTGTGGCTCAAGGAGTAAGGGCACCAGCCCCATATACCAGAGGTGGGTTCAAACCCGCCCCGGCCAACCTGCAAAAATAAAGGAAGGAAGGAAGGAAGGAAGGAAGGAAGGAAGGAAGGAAGGAAGGAAGGAAGGAAGGAAGGAAGGAAGGGAGAGAGAGAGAAAGAAGACATCTGTATTACCTTATGAATTTGGAGGTCAAAAGTCCTAAAGGAATCTTATTAGCTGAATCATGATGTCAGAAGATTCCATATTCTTCAGAGGATTATATTCCTTCTGAAGCTATTTTCTAGCTTCCAGAGACCACCAACATTTTTGTCTCTGACCCTTCTGTCTACCTCCTCTCCTCTATTCTCGGCTCACATTGTCCTCCAAATCCAACTTCCTTTTTTCCTCTTAAAATGACTCTCAGGATTATATCAAATCAAGCCAGAAAATTCAGAATAATATTTTCCTCTCAAAATTCTTAATCACATCTTCAAAGTATCTTTTCCCATGTAAGGTAACAATTTCACAGGATCTGGCAATTAGGACATGGACTTCTTTGGGAAACCATTATTTTGTTTACCAGTTTTCACCAATACATCATTCACTTATTTTGCACACTTTCTTTCCATGCTCTCCTGTTTATCCCTTCCTTCATCTGCTAACTTCTTTATTATCGCTTTCAAGCGATCCTGCTAGTCTAGTTTACAGTGGATTGAACCATGGAATGGAAGGCGATGGTGGAAAATTAAAGGACTGGAAGAAGGGAAAAGCCAAGATATTTCTCCCCCTTCTTTCTGTTTTCCATGTTGTTCTGATAAGGGATGAATCTCTCCCATTTCTAGCCCCTGCTGAAGAATATCGACATTATGTATGCAGATAGCATTACCAGCCCCCAGCTTTCACCACTGAACCCTGTTGTCTCTTTTGCTTTAAAATTTCTAGAACTTTCTTGAGCATTATAATCTCTTAGTTTTATACCACTCCTACAATGCCTTCTTTTATTACCTGTATTAACCTTGAGTTAAATCCTCTCCATTCTAAAAGACATAGAGTGGTTTATGTTTTTACTAGCCAAACCCTGACTTATAGCCAACTCAGGCAGAGCCAAAAGCAGTGAATTTACTCAGGACATAATTGTCCTTGAGGACGGGAGCCATGGGAGCTCTACTCACCCTCACACACATCACCCAGCCATCCTTAGAAGCAGCACATGGCAAGGTTTAGGCTCCATTGTATTGATGCTTAGTTCCTTCTTATATGTGACTATAACAATGCTTGTAAATAATGCATGACATGAACATGCTGTATTTTGATTTATCTGTCACATTCTTTGGATTCTGCAGTAACAAAGCCATTTTGCCAGTCTTCAAATGAGATCACTTCATCTGATGGCTGTGTGGGAGGTGCTGGATTCCTTTCTCATCTCTCTGGCTCCACCTACAGTATTCTTTCAACTATAAAAGGAATAGGGACCATTTTGAAGGGAGGTGGGGAAGACCCACATGGATGCCAAAAGCATCTTTTCAATTAGTGTTAAGGTCAAAGTTCTCCAAAGCAAGCCAAAGTAGCCACTGAGATACATGATTATACAACATTTTCAACATGGAGACAGACATATTTCTAAATTCACTATGACTTCCTGGCCCAATTTTCCTCTCCTCTGACATTCAAATTGCTACTTTGAAACCTTGTGATGTGATATTTTGTAGAGCTAGATTTGAAGGGAAACGGATTCTTCTAGTTAGTATATGTTGCTGTAGCTAGATAGTAAAAAGTGGCACAGGCTAGAACTAGGAGTAATGAGCTTTCCATGACTTCTACATTAACAGCTGAATTAAGGGTCATGGGAGGGTGACGGGTCGGGCCACATCTATGGTGCATATATTTATCTATAATAAAAAATAATAATAAATAAAATAAAATAATAATAAAAAGTACTATCTGAAAATGTTATCCTTCACTAAAAGTTGTAAATGTCCCTAAAATTAAGAGTCACACATATTTCACTTTAAATCAAAAGCCAAAAATAGTTAAGCTTAGGAAAGAAGTTATTTCAAAAATTGAGATAGGCCAGTTAGCCATGTTGTAAATTCAAAGAAAAATTTACTGATGGAAATTAATTAAAAGTGCCACTCCAACGAATATATGGTAAGAAAGCGAAATGGCCTTATTGGTGATTTAGCTACAGAGATTTAGCATTCTCTTAAGTCAAAGTCTAATCTAGAGCAAGGTCCTCAATCTCCTCAATACTATAAGGCTAAGAGAGGTGAAAAAGCTTCCAATAAAGTGTTGGAAGCTAGCAGAGATTGGTTCATGATGTTTAAGGAAGGAAGCTGTCTTCATGACAAGGGTGAAATGCAGAAGCTATGCAAGTGACCTTCAGTGATAACCTAGCTAAGGTTATCACTGAAGGTGGGGCCACCCTCATCAACAAATTGTCATTGTACATAACACAGTCTCTTATACTGGAAGAGAAACCATGCAGAACTGTTGTAGCTAAAGAAGATTTGTTGAAGCCTAGCTTCAAAGTTTTAAAGACAGGCGGTGCCTGTGGCTCAAAGGAGTAGGATGCTGGCCCCATATACCAGAGGTGGCAGGTTCAAACCCAGCCCTGGCCTAAAACTGCTAATAATAATAATAATAATAATAATGTTATTTATATAAAAAATGTTTTAAAAACAGTTTCTCTCTTATTAGGGAATAATGCAGCTAGTGACTTAAGGTGAATCCAATCTTCACTTATAATTCTGAAAATCCCAGTGCCCTTCACAATTATGCTTAGTCTCCTGTCTGTAGTGAATACACAGAACAATAAAGCCTAGATTATACCACAGCTGCTTACAGCATGGTTAACTGAATATTTTAAGCACACTGTTGAGATCTACCATTGGGGAAAAAAAAATAGATGGCTTTCAAAATATTATTGCTCATTGACAGTGCACATTGTCACCTAAGAGTTCTGACAGAGATATACAAGTAAATCAATGTTGTTTTTAATCACTACTAATATAACTTCCATTCTGCATCTCAGAGATCAAGGAGTAGTTTTGATTTTCAAGTCTTATATTTAAGAAATGCATTTTGTAAGGCTATCGCCCCCATAGATTGTGATCCCTTCTCATTAATGTAGATAAAGTCAATTGAAAACCTTTTGGAAAAACTCATCATTATAGATGGCATTAAGAACACTCAAGATTCATGAAAGATCACAAAACATCAATATTCACAGGTGTCTGGAAGAAGTTGATTTCAGTCCTCACAGTTGACTTTGAGAAGTTCAAAAATTCAGTGGAGCAAGTAACTGCAGATGTGGTGGAGATAGCAAGAGGACTTGCTATTAGAACATTAGAAGTGGGGTGGCGCCTGTGGCTCAGTGAATAGGGCACCAGCCCCATGTACCGAGAGTGGTGGGCTCAAACCCAGACAGGGCCAAACAGCAACAAAAAAACAGCTGGACATTGTGGTGGGCACCTATAGTCCCAGCTACTCGGGAGGCTGAGGCAAGAGAATTGGCTAAGTTCAAGAGCTGGAGGTTGCTGTGAGCTTAATGTCATGGCACTCTACTGAGGGCAACAAAGTGAGACTCTGTCTCAAAAAGAAAGAAAGAAAAAGAAAGGAAGGAAGGAAGGAAGGAAGGAAGGAAGGAAGGAAGGAAGGAAGGAAG
>CAUYPK010058370.1:0-18996 GCA_963574355.1 Loris lydekkerianus | reverse complement strand
TTGAGCTTCCCTTCAGGCATTTGCTTCTGTTCAAAGTCTTGCTCCAAGCCTAACTGATCAGTGCAAATGTACATTAGTTTTTCTGCTGACTGCAATTTAGAGGCAGCTGCACGTTTTATGTATGGTTGCAAATTCGTACTCCGATGAGGCAAGAAAGTCTGGTCATCAATGAACTCTGTTTGTTCAATGACATGAATTTTGCATTCTACTCCATCTTCACCATTTTGTGTTATGTCACCCCAGTACAAAAAGTGATCATTGTTTACTACTCGTCCTCCGAAGTCAATAGTGCTAAGCACAGAAGTATGCTCTGGATAATATTCATCTGCTTTTGAGCGTACAAATCTATTGCACAAACAAGACTTTCCAACACCACAGTTACCTTTGTCTTTTTCAGTCCCAGACAGTCCAACTACACTGATAGTATAGGATGGGGGACGAGGCTCTTTGTTTTTTGCCATCATAACTCTCTTCTCATGTCTCTACATTCATGAAGGTAACCACATATACTTCTCATTCTGAAAATAAAATCATCTCAAAATACAGATCCCAAATTTAAGAAGTGTAATTGGTGCTCTGTATTTCCCTCATTTCTGTGCAGAAAGGTCTTCAAGATCATATGGATCATCTTCCTAGAAAGAGGGAAAGAAAGGACATATCTTAATTATGAATTACATACAATGAATTATACATATTAAAGACGTTGTAACAAATCACCATGCAAGTTAATAGTAATGTTAATCATGTTACATTTACTTTAAGAAATCATTACAGTTTATAATTTACTATTATAAATGCAAGATGACTTCAAAATTTAAGGCAAACAATTAAAATAATTAAATGCAAAATCTAACATAATGCCTCACAAACTTTTAAGATGAACTTCTATTAACCAAACATGCCTTTTTTTTGCCTTTAATTATTCTCTTCCTGTGAGTTTGAAGAAACCAGTATTTCCCACTCCCTTAATTTTCCTGCCTTCTGTGATTGAAGGCTATGTTGGTGGCAACTAAAATTTAGTAATTGCCTTAGCAACTCCCTCAATACAAAACAACCTCCTTTGCACTGCAGGGTTTCTCAAAACTTATTCCCTAAAACAGAATTTCCTAAGAATTTAGTAAGATTTTAGAATAAAGAAAGTTTCAGTAAGTTTTAACACACTCTTGTGAAACCTATCAAATTTTATGCACCATAGCAACAAAGAGAATTCAAATATTTAAACAGGGAAATAGAAATAAGTGAAGAGTTAATACAAATAGCGACGACCATTTAAGTGGACCAGAGGGTCTCAAACTAAGCAGACAAAGGAGCAATTTTCATTTCAAATCTGTAAGAAATGAAATAAAAAGTAATCATAAATGAAATTTTAAAATATAAAATATTTTTGTAAAATGTAAATGAAACCTAGAAAAAAAATCCAAGCCTTGACTCTGTATTACATTCAAAAGACATAAAATTATTGCCAAATTGTTTCTAAATACTCTTAATTTCTGGATTTATTTCTTCCCCATGTAGTTATAAAGAGCTCAAGGATCACATTTTGAATAGCGCCAAGCATCTTAAGATTATATACTTGAGACAATTTTTAATAATTATTTGATATATTAGCAACATTACGTAACTTTTAAGAATTATATGATATTTAATTTTGATTATGTATGTATGAGCAATGAATCAGTCATTTTAAAGTCTTATTTGAAGAGTCTTCACATTTTTTTGAGGCTGAATTAATTATTTCTAGTACTTTAAAATTTCGTAAGATAGGAAAAAAATCCAGTAATACATATCAACATGTGTAAAAACTACCTTCAATCTTGACAAAATAAAGGATATAAAGAACAAGAAAAAGAAAAGACTACCTCTGGTTTGTGCACTGACCACTCCACTGCAAGTAAACATCTATTTTGATTATACTATACATCTGCTATAGTAATGGTGATGAGAAATTGTTCTTATAACTAAAATCTTGACTAATATTTCTGGTAAAACGATAATATGTAATTTTTAAAAACAAAATTTCAGATTTCTTCTTGCATTTAAGAATTTTCTTCTGACAGTCCCAACTAAGTATCAATTTTATCAGCCACCTAATAGTAAAGATGTATTAGATTTATTTCTGTAATAAAACTATTACTATACTGATGCAGCAACACAAGGAAGTAGAACTATGTGCAAATAGAATTGATTTCAAAATCTGACTCCTATTATTTACTAGGTGATGACAGCAGTAAAGCCCCTAAACCTCTTAACCATGGTTACCTCATCTATAAAATGGGACTGCGTACCTATACAAATTTAAGAACCAAATCATTTTTAAAATGTGAAGTGCCTTGCCAACAAAAGGGTCTTAATAAATAAGAGTTCTACTTGTTAATTTGATCAACCATGGGAAACTTATGAAAAATAATGCAATAAGACTTATAACAGAGGGCAAGACAATTGTAAGAGGGACTTTACCTAACAAATGCAATCAGCATAACCTAGTTGCTTATACCCTCAATGAATACCCAAAAATTAAAAAAAAAAAAAAGACTTATTACAAATATTAAGTGACAGCAGTATTTATGGAAACAAGTAGCAAAAAAAAAAAAAATAATTAAGGAAATCTCATCTAATCCTATTAACTTCCCTTTGTTAAGGATAATTCTCAAAAATCTTAATGTAGTCATACTTAATACTTAAACCTAGCATCAAATTTAACATTTTTACCTAAACTATGTAAAGAACAGACTATCTATGAATATTTACAGAAAAGAAAACATCACGCATGTAATCTTGGAAGGCCAAGGAGGGTAGACTGCTTGAGCGTACAGGTTCAAGACCAGCCTGAGCCAGAGGAAGACCCGATCTCTAAAAAAATAGCTGGGCACTGTGGTGGGTGCCTGTAGTCCCAGATACTTGGGAGGCTGAGGCAAGAGGATCACTTGAACCCAAAAGTTTTAGGTTACTGTGAGCTAAGACACCACGGCACTCTACCAAGGGTAACCAAGTGAGACGCTGTCTCAAAAAAAAAAAAAAAAACAGAAAGAAATAAAACAGTCTATTAACTGGACAACAAAATTACTCACAGTAATAAAAAGAGAAATTATATGTGAAAACAGCACAATGATTTCACAGCTAGTAACTAAGAAAAAAATGGAAAATAGAAGACAAGATACACTTTTTTTTTTTTTTTACAGAAAAGCAAAACTTACAGGTGATATGTATCTCAAAATTCATATAAAAGAAAACTTACCTAATGATTAATTTGGGGAATTCTTACTTTAAGCAGTAAGAACACTAAAACTACACAATGAAATATAATTCTTTATTAACCAAACATCTATTCTGAAAACTAACAGTAGTAATTCAAAGTTGTGTAAGACTATTGTCCCTTGGCTTCCAGTTTCACAGACATAGATTGGTTAATAGAAGAACACCACAATATAATAAGGACCCTAAGTATTGCAGAAAAATTCAACTACAAACCTAATCTTCACTATAACTGTCACATCTTCATTTATATTTCTTATATATGTTTACCCAAACAATATAATTTTGTATACTATTACTCATTAAAAGACTCACTTTTGCTCTCCTATGGCATAACCCCAAAGTATGAGGTACACTCTAAACCTTTAGAAAGGCAGAGTAGAAATGAAAACATCCTATAATAAAATGTATTTTTAAAATTCCAGAGTTCCAGAAAGAAAAGGCTCTTATAATTAAATGAAGAGTGAAGGCATTAAGTCATCACCACTTTTATTGGTTGGTCACTTCACTGAAATTAGAAGGCTTTTTAGATAAAAGAGAAATGAAACTATTATGTTGAGGTTAAATTTTGATAATAAAGCTTCAGGACTTCTTAATTAATTTGGTAGTGGCAACCTCTGAATCATGAATATTAAAGTTTAAATTAAAAATAGTTTTGTGAGACTTCTTTGGTTTCACATCAATTCACAGTTAACTGCCAATTTGACAGAGGGAGGAACAGCGATGGCCTTATTAACAAATACTGTCAGGTAGACTACCTGCTGGTGTTCTTTAAGTCCCCTAAAAAGCTTAAATCATTAGTCACCCACCATATGGTGATTTTCAGACTGGTAAAGTATTTACCAGTGATAAAAAAAATTCTTCTACCCGGATATGGAAAGAGGATATTGGGCCAATACTTAGTTGCCCTCTTCTAACTTTTTCACCAGAGAAGTGTCTTCCTTATCTGCCTGACAGGTTTCCTTAACTTAGAAGCTTTAGTTAAAAAAAAAAAGAAAAAAGTGTCTTCAAATTAACAAAACATACAAAAAGTTTGAGAAATCCTAGACTAGAAAAGAAACTGTTGTCACCTTGCCCTCAAAAGGAGTTTGCTATGGTATCACCACCTCAAGGAAGACAGATCTCATGAAGCTGGCTGTAACAGGTTATAAAGGAATTTAATTTGAAACATAGGTTAGTTTATATAGTAAGAATTATCTACTGGCCCCCAACATCCAGATCAAAGCCACCCTTCTGTTTTTCATGCTTTCACTAATAAACTTATGGCCAATGTCTTCAACTACATGTGGACTGCTTAATTTGGAAAAACACTTTTAAATATGCCCATGTGTCAATCATGCATATCTTTTCTATTTTTAACATAAGATTACTTTCATATAACTTGTTCTCCTAACACTTACCATTACATTTTTACTGATGATGAAACCAAGACAAAAGTAGCAATGACCTACTCAAAGTTATTAGGTTAGGATGAAAGTCCCCTCAGGCCCAATCTTTTACTTTCTTAAATGATAGTGCTCCTGTTAATGGTTTGTAATGCAGTCTTGCATTTCTGCCTTTAAGATTATCTTACAAACCAGTGGTTCTCAACCTTCCTAATGCCACACCCCTTTAATACAGGTTCCTGTGGGCCCACAGATTGAGAACCGCTATTATAAACTAATTTATTCAGGGAAATATTTAAGTATCCTTACAGAATACTTTTGGCTAAAACTGTCCTACAATTTCTGTCAAAGTTAAGCTATCTCCACAACTTAAGTTTTATAAAATATTTTACTAGAAACAATATATGCTCTTTTTAATGGAGTTTTAATAATAAAGTGGCTTTCTACAAATTAAAAGTTTTACATGGAATCGAACCTAAAAAAATGAAGAAATAGATTTAGTAATCCAATATTTAAACTAAAACTTGCTTTGTACCTTTTCACAAAACTGTCACCAGCACTAATAAAAGGTGGAATTTCAAAAACATTGTTTTTAAATTACTATACTGTGTAAGGAAGGTCCTATTGGCCCTATGTTCAAAATACATGCATAATTTACCAGTTTTCTCTACTTGTACTGCTATAACACTGATCCTATCCATCAATACCTCTGGCCCAAAGTCTTCTAAACTAAACTTCCCTGCTTCCCTTCCCTTGGTCTATTCATATCACAGCAGAATATTCCTTCTAAAACATAAGGCTGAGTCATGTGTCCTGGTTAGCACTTTGGGAAGCCCAGGAGGGAGGATAGCTTGAGCTTAGGGGTTCAAGACCAGCCTGAACAAGAGTGAGACCTGATCTGTACTAAAAATAGAAAAATTAGATGGGTGCATCGCCATGACTATTGTCCCAGCTACTTGGGAGGCTGAGGCAGGAGGATCACTTGAGCTCAGGAGTTTAAGGTTACAGTGATCTGTGATGAGGCTGACAGAGGAACATTTAGTCTCAAAAAAACAAACAACAACAAAACAAAACAAACAAGCCTGGCACAGTGGTTCACATCTGTAATCCAAGCATTCTAAGAGGCCGAGGCAGGTAGATTGCTTGAGCTCAGGAGTTCAAGACCAACCAGCCTAACCAAGAATGAGACCCTGTGTCTACTAAAAATAGACCAGGTGTTGTGGCAGGTGCCTGTAGTCTCACCAAGAAGATCACTTGAGCCCAAAAGTTAGAGGTTGCTGTGACCTACGATGGCTCCATAACAATCAACCCAGGGTGCCAGAGCAAGATTCTATCTCCAAAAAAACCCCCGAAAAACAAAACAAAACAAACAAACGAACAAAAAAAGAAGAAAGGAAGCCATCAGAATGAAGGCTAATTATAATCTATAATAATGTATTGAGCCAACATAATAATCTATTTTTATGACACTTAAAAAAAAAACAATTTTCAAAAATGAAGGTATGAACCCAAATAGACTCAAAAATATTTGGATGCTTAAATATATATGCTTTTTAAAAATCATATATATTTATTATAGGAAATTATATTTCCAACACTAATTACATCAAGAGAGCTTTGTAAATACATGCTCTATCTTCTTTAAAGCAAATAAATAAAATAACTCTAAGCAAATATCCAAAAGAGATCCAAGCCCAAAGATTATCATTTATGTTCTACAATCTTAGGCAAATCTGTCCAAAAAGTTTGAATCATTAATAAAACAAATCAAGTACCTACTAAAAAATGAACAGTATAATATATTATACTATTCTTAATGTTCTCTATGCTAATTCTCAATGACAAATTT
This sequence comes from Loris lydekkerianus, assembly GCA_963574355.1. Lineage (NCBI taxonomy): Eukaryota > Metazoa > Chordata > Mammalia > Primates > Lorisidae > Loris > Loris lydekkerianus. The sequence continues at coordinate 12,510 of CAUYPK010058370.1, read as the reverse complement.
AGCCACGCTGTGAAGAGGAAATGAGAGTCTTAACAGGGAGGAACCCGTAGCTCACTGGGTAGGGCACTGGCCACATACACTGAGGCTAGCGGATTTGAAGACAGCATGGGCCAGCTAAAACAACAATGACAAGTGCAACCAAAAAAAAACAGCAGGGCATTGTGGTGGGTGCCCGTAGTCCCAGCCAAAGAGGTTGCTGTGAGCTGTGATGCCACAGCTCTCTACCTCTACCTGTGATGCCACAGCAACAGCTTGATCTCAAAAAAAATAAATAAATAAAAAGGAAGTTTTAACATACGTAAGACAGCTAGGTAATTTAACAACGTAATGCCTACAGTAGTCACTCCTATTCTGTATTTTTATTTTTTTTACAGCTGAACCAAGGTTTCTACCATACAAAGCACACAATCCTTAGGTTGAAAGGAGCCCTAAAAAAAGATTATCATTCCTATGAATTAATCTTAAGAGTATAACCAAGTGAAAAAGATAACCTATCAAACATTTCAACAATTTATACAGTGACCAAATACCCACTTTTATCTTTTGACTTTTCAAGTTAGTTTTAAAAAAAGTTTCACTGCTGGGCAGTGTCTGTGGCTCAAAGGAGTAGGGTGCCAGCCCCATATGCCAGAGGTGGCAAGTTCAAACCCAACCCTGGCCAGAAACGGCAAAAAAAAAAAAAAAAAAGTTTCACTGCTGAAAAACATTTGAAAAACCAATGGCTAAAAACTATTCTCAAAGAGGCTAACTACCTACTCTATTATTTAATACTCAATCTATATCCTTCTTTGATAACCTTATGTCTTTCAACTTGCTATGAAAGTTATTCCAACTCTATGTAGTCCATTTCCTTATTCTATGGTGAAAGCAGAAGAACCAAAGGTCATCTCATTTATATCAACCTATGTAAATAATCCATTAGCAATTACTCTCTTAGCTTCTATCTGCTTAACTTTATGTCAGAAATTATGAAAGTACAAAGGTATGTATAGGGAAGTCCCCTACGTCATTTGAACATGTTCACCTCCCTGTGTCTCAGTCAATTTGACAATCAGTATTATAATGCTATAAAGAAGAGGAACAAACATCAGGTAAGGTTTAACAATTTTCTTAATGATGAGAATGCTTGGTGATGGGAAATGGGAACATGAAGAAGTCAAACAAGAATAGAAGGAAGGGGTACAGACTGAAAAGGAATCGCTGATTTAAAAGAAAAAAAAAAAAGGGGCCAAAAAGCACTTTCCACACCATGGCTGAGGAGATAAAGGCAATGTGCTCCCTCTACTGTGGTACTGATAAGTGCAACAGGAATTCCAAGAAACGAAAGATTGAAATAGATTAGGGTTTATAAACTTTTTCTACAAAAGGGCTAGGTAGCAAATATTTTAGGGTTTGCATGCTGTAAAGTATCTGTCATGATACTTAACTCTGCCATGGACTACCAAAAGCAGTCATAGACAATACCTAAATGAATGACCGTGGCTAGGTTACAATAAAACTATTCAGGGACACTGAAATTTGAATTCCATATAATTATCACATATCACAAAATATCATCTTTAAATTTTCCCCAACCATTTCAAAATGTACAAAAACATTATATACGTAAATGGGCAGCCTGCCAGATCTGACCCAGAGGCCACAGTTTGCAGCCCTGAAACAGATTAATAGTTCCACATAAGATATATTTAAATGAACATAAAAAATAAGACTACATTTTGATTTTAAAGAGAAGTCATTCCAGGTGTGGCGTGATTGAGCATAGTAGCCACGGTAGAAAGCAGAGAAATATGGTTGAACATATAAGACAAGACTATAGTTCTTCAAGGGCAAACAGGAGTTACACCTTGTAATAAGCAACAAAGAGTCACTACAGATTAGTATAGAAGTGGAATACAAGATTGGACTGGGTGGAGCACAAAGCCCCAGAGATAGACAAATACTGCAGCCTCAACGCACCTGAATAATAGACTTAAAAAGAGCAATTCAAGACAAAGAAAGCTTGGTGACTGGCTACTACTTATAAAAAACAAAACAGATAAATATTTCTTAATAGAAAACTAATCAGTTTCCGCAACAGATGGTGGTATCCCTAGAGTTTCAGGTGACACTTCCAAAGACAAATGAAACTTCAGTAATGAAATGAGTGAGGCAAGGTTAAGATTAGTAATTCAAATTTGAAAGTAACAAACTTCAGAAAATTATTTGAAAAAGCATTTGGTTTAATACTCTTATTTTATAAAGAAAGATATAAAGACTAGCACTCTGGGAGGCCAATGCAGGTGGACTGCTAAAGTTTAGGAGTTCAAGACCAGCCTGAGCAAGAGGGATATCTCCTCTCTAAAAATAGCCAGGCTCTTTGGTGGTGTCTGTAATCCCAGCTAAGGCTGAGGCAAGAGAATCATTTGAGACCAAAATTTTGAGGTTGCTGTGAGCTGTGATGCCACAGGGCTCTACCCAGGATGATGAAGTAAGACTCTGTCTCAAGAACAAAACAAAACAAAAAACTGAATTACACACTTGGTTAATAAGGGGGAATATAAACATGATCCTTCAATTCCCCAAATCATAGGAATATTACATTTTTACTAGTTCTTTGCAAGGAAGAGGTATTACCTTAACTCTGGAAAGTACAGAAACATACTATTTTGAATGAGAAGACATATTCAACAGGAAGAAAATGAACAAACCATCTGGTATCAGATAGCAAAGTAAGAGGTGGTGCCTGTGGCTGAAAGGAGTAGAGTGCTGGCCTTAAAGGAGCTCTTTAAAGGAGCAATATTTTATACTTCTTATATCACTCATACGGTCTAGCTGTTCAATAAAATTCAGGGTAATAAATAGGCTAAATCTAACTTGAAGCTAGAAAAAGAAAATTCACTTTTACTATTAACTCTTTATAATGAAAAGCTTGAGGATCTAACCAAGTGACTTAATCCTACTCATATCTTAATCAAGAAATTAAAGTTATGCATAAATCTTTTTCACGAGTTAACAGTTCTAATTGTAATAAGTAAAATACACAGATATGGCCAGATGTTAATATTTTTAGTTTTCTATTTTTCTTTTACTTTCATTCATCTCACTACAAACTTTAGGCATGTGGACAGTCAGCTTCCAAAACACAAGGATGGGGGAGACCATCCTTAATTTTTGTTTCTCTTATATTCAAACTAGTACTTGCAGTTAAAACTCAAAATGTTAGGTCAAGGTGGGTGGATTGCTTGAGCTCACAGGTATGAGACCAGCCTGAGCAAGAGGAGACCCCACCTCTAAAAATAGCCAGTCGTTGTGTCAGGCACCTGTAGTCCCAGCTACTTGGGAAGCTGAGTCAAAAGAATTGCTTGAGCCCAGGAGTTTGAGGTTGCTGTGAGCTGTGACTTAACAGCACTCTAGCACTGGTGGCAAAGTAAGACTCTGTCTCAAAAAACGAAACAAAACAAAAAAACCTCAAAATGTTTCTTCCATGAAGAATTCTCAAAGATGCCTTGACAAAAATAGGTGTTCTCTACTTTGCGCCTCTTAGTATTTTTAACTATTTACTAATTACTCCTCTATAGTTACTACCTCTCCAACCATAGCTTGAGCTATGCTATTTCTAATTTATCTGGGTATTCCCAAGGGTAAACACATAGCAAGTGCTAAATAAAGATAATGTTAATTCATGAATAACAAACCAGAGGCTTTAAAATTTTTTTAATGCAGATCAACTCTTTTACAAAAGTAGAAAAGTCATAGGAATCCAAAGAACAGAATTTGAAAACCAAAGAAAGCTCATACTTAAAATTCTTAGTGTTGGAGAATTTTTTAATATGGTTTTTCCTAATTTGATAAAATGATCAACAGAAGCCTGCATTTAAGAAAAAACTTTAATACTCAAATTATGAAATGATGCATCACTTTGTATCAAAGTTTCTTTGTAGTTCTTTCAAAAATTAAATTTCCCTAGTGTACCTTAATAGTACATACAAACATCTTTTAGGAACAGACATTACAGACCACTATACAATGTTTCTTGAGTGAATTATATTATTCCATACCTTCTTGAGCAAAGAAAAAAAAACAAACAAAAAAACTATGGATCTTACAGTCCTAATAAAGAAATTCTTAAAAGAGTATCTATGAAGATGGCAGTTGTGACAAAACTACCAAGAAAAATCTCTTATGCCATTTCACATTTAAGTGAATAATGAAGGCCAAAACACACTCTACATCATAATGTTTAAAAGTTTAGTAAAGTCTTCATGAGACAAACTTTTTCTTCCATTAAAACATGTGATTCACAAAGCCATTATTCGAATACTGTATTGTAACTTCAAATTCAAAAAAGGAATGCAAAGACAATGTTTTATTCCCTAAAAAATATCTTTTAACTTGCATGTAAAGTAATTTTCATTTCTCCAAAAGAATCACTGTACTATCCAAAAAGTCTGCCTTTCAAAAAAGAGATACTTTTCCAAACATTTAGGATAAGGACCACATGACAAAATTAAGATACTAATTTTACAATACATTTTTTAAACCACTAAAGTACTTTAAATGGAGGGAAGGGCCACTAAAATAGATAAAAGTAACACAATTCTGTGACAATTCTTATATTGAAGTGTAACCTACCCCATTCCCCAATGCCTTCAAATAATTAATGCACAAAGATTGGTAAAATAAGATATGACCTGGGTTAAAAAAATGTAGCCTACTCAAGACAAGGCAAATTGATAGTTATCTAAACATCTGTACCATCTTACTGATTCTGCTTGAAGTCAATCAGATCAATAGTGCTATTTCTTCAATGTTGAAAGCACAGGTAACTCCAGCCTTTCACTCCACTGTGTTTAGTCTTAATTTGCCTTTACAAGTTTTTTGTGGCCAACGCTTATCCCATCTTTTTCACAGATAAAAGAAATGGGGGTTAATTACAAAACAGATGAAAGAGAATGAGAAAGAAATTTAAAATGAAAGCAAAACCTTATTCTGGGAACTATCCAGTAGATTACCTATACGGTTAAATCTATCTAAAAAATACTGAATAAAGAGTATCGTTTTATCATATTAAAGTACAAATGAACTGGAATTGATGATAAATATCTCCAGACACACTTTACTAATACATTTTTAAACCATATATTATTCAGAATTTCAAACAGTTTCGTCTAAATTAGTTTTTGTTAGAACTATTTTAAATGGTGATTTAGGGAAAACTTCCAAGTGAATGAGATACTACAGACAAACATCCGCTAACATCCTGTTCAAAGTGAACATTGGTGTTGGATTTAAGTGGAACTCGCTACACTCCCCCTCCCCCACAACACCTGTAGAAGGCAGCACAAGCAAGGACTAGTCAATACTAGCGACGCATATTACTGCTCCACACCTGAACATTAAAAAAAAAAATGTTTCCGAGCTATTACAATGCAAAAGCAATTTATCGACGGGGATTTCAATTTAAAAGCTAGCGCACAAACCCATCTGCATGCCTGCCTGTCTCAGTCTGCTTTAAAACATTTAAATTTCCAGTTACTAAATGTTGGCAAAGCCGGATTTGTGTTATATGGTGAAAAGTACAAGCGCCGCCCCCCCTCCCGCAACTTTCTCGGAATTTTACTAGACGTCCTAGCCGCTGGCCCTTACTCCCTAGCACCCTCCAGCCTCCGCAGCACCCCCAGCCTCCACCTTACTTGCATTTCTAATAACGCCGTGGGGCGGGTGTGAGCAACCAAGCGTGTATTTGTGTGTGGAGAAGTGCGCGCGCTCCCGCGCGGCTCCCCACCCCCACCCCGATACTTTTCTTTAGTGGAAACAGAGGAAGAATCCAGAGATGATTCCAGCGAAAACTCAGTATCAGAGCCTCCGCCCGGCCGCAGTCAGCCGACGGGACTCTGTATTTAGGCTGCGCAGTGCAACTTCTACTCCCTTTCCCCGAGCTCTAGCAGCAGATGGAAAACTGGTGTCGAGAACCCAGGGAGGAGTCCGGGAGATAAGGAAAAAGTGAAAGGGCCGACCCCCCCGAAGGCGTTTAAGTTTGCAGCCGAGCCTCCGCTCCCCCGATCTGCGCCCGCCCGCTGTCCCCTTCCAGGTGGAACTCGTTAACAGCAGCCGCCCGGCCGGCAGCTACCGCCGCCTCCTCTCCCCACCTACCATCCCCGCCCCGGGCAAGTGCGGGCGGCCAGCGGGAGCCCGGCCCGGCCGGCGCGGCCCCCGGCCCCAGCAGGCCTCCGCCGACCCCGGCCCCGTCACCTGTAGAGAAAGCACCCCTCCCTCGGCCTCTCTGTCCTTCACGCCGACCGTATCCCCGCCGCCGCCGCTGCTCCCGCCCGGCCTGCGAGGACTGAGCGCTGCGCCAGGCTCCCCTCGGCGGCCAAGGGGCCCCAGCCCCTTCAACTGGTTACAACCGGCGACGGCGGCGGCGACCGAGCGGGGCGGCCGGCGGCGGGAGGGTCCGCGTCCGGGCAGGCCCGGAGGAACAGGGGGCCGCAAGGTCCTACCTAATAACGTCGGTCTCCTCCGTCTCCTCCTCAACGGCAGCGGCCCCGGCGGTGGCGGCGGCAGCGACATTCCTGGGGAGCGCTCCCGCCGCCGCCACCTCCTCCTCCACTCTCTGCTCGCCTCTCTTCCCCGGCGCGCTCACCGTGCGCCGCGTCCCTTCAGCCACCTCCCCCCACCCTCCCCAACTCACACGCCCCGAAACCCCAGTCCCGCCGCTCCCGCTGCCTGGTAACCCACCCTCCCTCCCTCCCCGCCACCAGCGGCGGCCCCGTCCCTCCCCCCTGCCCCTGCGCCCGCCGCTGCGCCGGGCTCAGTAATGGCGGCCACTCGGGCTCCCTCTCGCTGACGGATCTCCCCCTCTCTCCCGAACTTTACCTCAGCATCTCTCCCGGCGCGCACCGCCGGAACGCACGCGCGCGCGCAGCCACACACCCGGACGGGGGCGGAGCGGCGGCGCAGCCTGGACGGGTCGCGCGCGCGCGCCCCCGGCCCCACAATCCCCCGCCCCTGCCTCGCTCACCTCGCGACGCCTCCCGTGCAGCGCGCCCGGCACGGCCCCGCCCCTGCCCTCGTCTCCCGGGAGCCTGGGAAGGCGCCAGCGATCGAGCCTGAGAGAGGGGAGCGAGCGCGCGAGGCCGCGTCTTCGCTCGCGTCCCCGCTCCCTCTCCCCCCCGCGCCCCCATTGGCTTCTGCCCCTCCCCTTCTTCCTCCGCCTCTCCCACCCATTGGTTCCCTTTCCTACTCCATTCCTTCTCACCTTTTCCCTTTTACCCATTGGCGTGAGTGTTTTTCCTCAGCTTTCCCCTTTCTCCGTGTTCTGCTCCTCCTCCATCCCATCCTCCACGCTTCGGAAGCTGCTGTCGTGCTGCCCAGAGCACCGTCGTCCCTGAACTTCCCCGGCTTTCTAGCCCTTTCCTTCTGTTCCGGTTTCTGGTCGTAACTCATAGCATACCACAGTACTGCAAAGGAACCTTCCGTGTTAGCCGTGGCAAAACATGGCATGGGCACGGCATGCTTCTCCGTATATCCTTCTGTGGTCTCTGAGCCGTGAGGAATAGAAGGGAAGAAAATATGCGCCCAAGCTCGCTGGCAGGGACATGCTCGCGGTATACATGCAGTTTGTGCAGGCAGTTTTTTGGCGGGGGATCGCCTCCCAACTGCAGACATCGCCCGCCCAGGACCTGGAGCCACACTCACCCAGAAGGCAAACTTCATGGGAGCAAGAAGAGGAGTCCATTTCTTTGTCGACGCCGCACAGGGACCTCAGCCCTTGGTTCAGTCCGTTTTTCAATGGAAGTTCAGCAAGATGTCAAGACTTGGAGTGAGTTTTAGAGTGGTCCCAAAGACCCCTGCTGACACCACTACCAAGCCCTGCTTTAGGAACTACCGGCCACCTGACTTTTATTAAACTGCCTTAAATATAGTCACTATTTTTTGAGACTTACAGAATTGCTCAAGTTTGGGGGTACAGTTCATTGGGATTTCGGTGTATCATCAGGCCATTGACAGTCAATGGGGGAGTAAAAAGGACAGGAGAAACCACTGCCTTTGCTTTTACTATTGAAGAAACTGGAGGCCTAAGACTTTCCCAAGATCAACAGAATCTGCCTTACACAGAGGTCCTAAAATAGTTGCCAGCAGATGAAAGAATGAACAAAAACGCAAATCTACCCCCAAATCGTTTGGGAAATCTAAGACGAAGAAATAATTGGTGGAAAATTTCTCTTTGGGAAGGATTTATTTCCTGCACTAAAAATACTGTGGTTGATCATCAGGAAAGTTAACATACAAAAAGTCTTTTAAATTCAAGTTATTCTTTATTTCTTATGCTACATAAGGTACTGAAGTTAGCCACGGTTGCTTTTTAGTGTTATAATGATGCAGCTGCCGCCAGCCAGGAGTATATTTACAGTTTGTCAGTAAAGAAAGCAAAAACTGCCTGTTGGTTAAAATCTGTTAGAAAATATTTGTCAGTAAATCTGTCGTAATATTCCAGCAGAAGTTCTGCTTGTTTGTTCCATTCCCCTGCCCTCATACCATCTATATTTCTCAAAGGTAATCTTTATAATAGATAAAGGCAGAAGAGACAGTTCTAATATTTCTAGGTCACTCACTCCCTAATTATAAAAATGCATGGCTAGAATTCCTTACTCCAGCTACTCCCTTGCATCTGAATGCTACCTACTGAATAGTTTAAGTTAGGTCTGTAGGTAATTCTTTCAGTTACAAACTTTAGGATAGAAAGAGGGACTCTGAAGAAAATTTGGAATGAAAGTAAACTGAGAGAAGGACAAGGGAGAAGAGGTCTAGTTATCCACATCACTTAATTAGGTGGGAAGGTTAGTGCATTTAAATGTATTTTTGATCGTCACTAAAAACGCTTAAAAAATATGTGAAGCCAATTCAAAGGTATAACCTGAGTAAAATGTTAAGTACTATCCAGTGTCCACCCTAAAGATACCTTAAAAATTATTTCCTAAATGAGCAGACATTTGAATAATCATGGACATGTGTTAATATAAATTAAAATCAATTCAGGGCTTTTAAGGGAAACATTAACATTCAAATGGTGTGATATTTTGGTTATAGGACACGATGGGGGGAGTTGAATAGCATTTTCTCATAATGAAAACACCAGAGAATGTAAAAAAAAAAAAAAAAAAAAGATAATGGTTTTCAAACAATAATTTTCATAGTCGACATTATTTTTAGTCCTACATCATCCATCTTGATTTAGGGAGCCTGGAAATTTAAGACTTTGCTTTTTATTAACCGACTAAAGCTGATTACCAATAGAAATAAACCATCACTTTTATTGTTTTTATATTATTTGCCTTTCTCAAAAAATAAAGTATACAGTTTTTGTACCAATAAAAGGCTGAAAATGAGAATGGGGGCAACATTCTCTGGTTGATAATGCTTATGTATCTATAAATAAAAAGCATTAAAAAGTGGGGGTAAAAACAAAGGGTAAGATGGCATCTTTTATAATTGATCAGGAGCCATACCTTCAAAGAAAAAGGTGTAAAAACCCTCCCTACCCAAAAGGGGAAATTTCGAAAAGATAATGAATTTATTCTTTTTACACACACACATACACACAAAGTATGGGAGAAAAATGGAATTAGTATTTCCAAGCCCTCTCAGATTGGCTACTCTTTGTATCTAGACAAAAAATTTAAGCATATATTCTGCTGTACTGGATAATTAAAATCACCTGAAGCTTTGTTCCTAGTTTACTTTGAAAAATTAGCAGAATAAGATACAATCAGGCATTTTAGGTTTTTCATTTAAATTTTCTTCACAAATTTCTAGTTCTTCAACACATTCTAATAAAGTATTAATAGGCATGGTCTTTTTTAGTTCAAAAGACATAGCAGTCATACAAAATTGTTATCACAATCCAACTTCTACCATCAGTGGTAACACCGCAATATTCAAACCTTTAATGCCATGTAGCTTCAAAAGAACTTACCCTACAGAAGCGGCTACACCCCCTGCTGGAAATCTTTGATCATAACAACTTTGGCTTCTGTAGCTTCAACCAAGAACTTACAAATAGCCAAATAGACTTTCCACTCATAACAAAATTGACTAGTATTTTTGCTTCTGATACACGACAGGCTCTTGGAGAATAAACTATCTCAGCATATCACCTTGATAACAAATAAAATATGCAAAGAAGTTGGAGAATAGTGACTTAATTAACTAAATAATCAAATCAAAGGTAAGATTATTTGTTTCATTTCCTATGGCATTTCACAACTCATTGGTACTCTAGGCCTTATCCCTAACTCCTGCCCAGACTTCTCTTTTTCTTCCTGTCTCATTCAGTTAGGACTACTGTGGAAAGAGGATGGCAGGATAAGATGACATGTTACTCCTGCAGGTTGGCAAATCATGGTATTCCAATCCACTGTAGCCATTTGTTGAGTTAAGGTGCTTGAGGGCTTTCCCCAAATTTGTTTTATGGCTATTAATGATATTTTCAACATGAAGAAAAGGCACAAATAATGTCTTGGCTGTAACTGTAGAAAATATTTTGACAAGAGTTAAGGTAATTGTGAGCATAGAACTGGAACAGGAGGAAAGTAATGCATTGACCTTCTGGGTATTCTGTTCCACAGAGCTTTGTTCTGTTGATTTTCCAGAATTGTACTTTCAGAGTAAAATCCCAAAGATGGTATCAAAGTGTAGCTTGAAAACGTCATGTTCAGTTATGCCACTATGGTCCTAGGACATAACTGAATGTGAAAAGCAGCAAATCTATTTTTAAGTAATTAGTATTTTATAAAGATTATTTGTAATACAGACTCCTTTTAAAGGAATAACAATTCATTCAGGTCCCACTAGCACAAATATTTTAATTAGACAAAAGTCTTCAAATTATTTCCTCTCACAAAAGGAGGTATTGTTGGGCCATCTGGACCCTCCATTGAGTTTTTATGAAAGATCGCAGCTTGAATTTAATCAACCCGAATAGGGTTAACCCCATAAAGCTAAAAAATAATTGCAAGGGTTGCTAACTGAAGGATTTGAATTCTCTCTTTGAGATTGTTACCACTGTCATTTGTACATCATTACAATGGGAAACAGGAATTTATATTGCTTGACTCTTTAACTACATGAACATAATTTTTGTGAATTTCCTACTCTCTTTAGACCAAATTTAGAGTGTGAGCCCCTCTAGATAAGAATAACAAATCAACGTTTGGCTCTATACAATAACTAGAAGGTCACTAGTAGAGAGCTCAATAAACGTTTGATGATATCACTATGAAACACTGTAGGTTTTATGGATTTCTGTGGACTTGCTTTTTTTTTAACTGTTAAATCATAGCTGTGTACATTAGTGCAATCAAGGGGTACAATGTGCTGGTTTCATATACAATCTGAAATATTCTGATCAAACTGTTCAACGTAGCCTTCATGGCATTTTCTTAGTTATTGTATGTAGACATTTGTATTCTGCCTTTAGTAAGTTTCACCTGTACCCATTCTGAGATGCACCTTAGGTGTGGCCCCACCCATTACTCTCCCTCCACCCTAACCTCCCCCCTCACTTCCCCTTCCTTGGCCTTTTCCTCATTGTCTTGTGCTATAGTTGGGTTATAGCCTTCATGTGAAAGCTATAATTTAGCTTCATAGTAGAGCTGAGTACATTGGATACTTTTTCTTCCATTCCTGAGATACTTTGCTAAGAAGACTATGTTCCAACTCCATCCATGTAAACCATGGTATACATGTACCACAATTTGCTAGTCCATTTGTGGGTCGATGGGCACTTGGGCTTCTTCCATGACTTAGCAATTATGAATTGGGCTGCAATAAACATTCTGGTACAGATGTCTTTGTTATATTGTGATTTTTGGTTTTCTGGGTATATACCTAGTAAAGGAATTATAGGCTCGAATGGCAGGTCTATTTTTAGATCTCTAAGTATTCTCCAAACATCCTTCCAAAAGGGATGTATTAGTGTGCATTCCCACCAGCAGTGTAGAAGTGTGTCCTTCTCTCTGCATCCACGCGAACATCGCTGGTTTGGGGATTTTGTTATGTGGGCTACTCTTACTGGGGTTAGGTGATATCTCAAAGTAGTTTTCATTTGCATTTCTCTGATGATTAAGGTTGATGAGCTTTTTTTCATGTGTCTGTAGATTGTGCATCTGTCTTCTTTAGAGAAGTTTCTTGAAGTTTCTTCAAGTCCTTTGCCCACCCTGGGATGGGATCACTTGTTCTTTTCTTGCTAATATGTTTGAGTTCTCTGTGGATTCTGGTTATTAAACCTTTATCAGAGGTATAACCTGCAAATATTTTCTACCATTCTGAGGGCTGTCTGCTTGCTTTACCTACTATGTTCTTGGCTGTACAGAAGCTTTTTGGTTTGATCAGGTCCCAGTAATGTATTTTTGATATTGCTTCAATTGCTTGGGGAATCCTCCTCATAAAATATTCACCCAGGGCAATTCCTTCAAGAGTTTTCCCTGCACTTTCTTCAAGTATTTTTATAGTTTCACGTCTTAAGTT
>CAUYPK010058369.1:0-61072 GCA_963574355.1 Loris lydekkerianus | reverse complement strand
GCCCACAGTCGACGAGAATCGCCCCGCGGTCGGGGCTGTGTGGGTTGGGCCCCCTTCTGGGTGCCCCCACCCCCCCCCCCCCCCCCCCCCGCCTGTGGTCTGTGGCTCCAGGGTTCCGCATCCTCATGCCTCAGCCCTCCTTAGTGCTGACTCATTAGTTGAGTTTCTTCTCTTAACCATCCTTCTGACTCAAAATAAAGTAGGAACAGAAAGCTGGAACCCCAGATGTGAGGTCAATCATCCCTTCTGCCCATGGCACTGAGCTGGCTTCAGGTCCTCGGCGGAAGTGATGCCCTCAGCTATGCTTTCCAGGCTGGCAAGGAGGGCCAGGGCCCCTCTGCTCAAGCGAGCTGCGTCTGTGAGGAGATCCCATCCACACAGACGGGGCAGTAAATAACAGCAAGCACCTGAGTCCCAGCAACTCTGCCGTCCCCACTCCACTCTGGCAAAACTGTCCACCGCTGCCAACCCGTGCAGGGGGAAGCAGAGGCTGGGACAAGGCCCAGGGAGGCACACTGCCAAAATCACACCGCCACCTCAACTTAAGCTTTGCAAATCTTAGAATATTATTGTTTGCCCTCTACTGTAAGTCCATAGCAAAAACTTAAAAGCTTTAATGGTATTTTGTTATAAGTTGAACAAGTTTGCTGGAACGTGGGTAAAAACCAACAACTTCTTAGGACAAAAAGGGAAGAAAGCCTATTTTTTGTGTCCCAGGACTTCTCCCATTACATCTGAGTTCCCACAAAAGAAAATGAGGCTTCATCTGACCTGTAGGATACACCGCAGGGTCAGACAAAGAGGAGAGATGCTGTCAGGGACGGTGCCTCACCAAGAGCCCACGGAGATGGTGGGGACCCGAGCGTTCCACTGGCAGCCGTGCAGGGGCGGCCTGGCCTCCTGCCCACCCCTCACCCTGAGCAAGTCACACACGTCACTCTCAGAAGCCCCCTCTGCTGTTCTCTGCTGCAGAGACGCCTCCCTTCCCATCTCGCTGCCTGCTCGTCCTACAGGGGCCATGGGATGCCCATGGTGGCCAGCCTGGAGGGGGAGTAAAGAGGCTCAGGGACAACCTGTGACCACACTCCGCTCTAAAGCCACACAAAGTCAGCACGGAGGGAGGGCCCCACCCGTCAGCCCAGTGCTGGGCAGCTGAGGGTTTGTGCGGAGAAGGAGCCGCAGAAACAAGTACCGTATATACTCGAGTATAAGCCGAGTTTTTTTTCCGGCACAAAATTTGTGCTGAAAAACCCGAACTCAGCACAAATTTTGTGCCCGGAAAAACTCGGCTTATACTCGAGTATATATGGTATGTGGGTCGCCTCTGTGCAACAGAGAAGCCCCTGATGGAGAATCCGCTCATGGAGGCCCTACTCTGCCCGCTCCCTCACAAGCCCTGCTCTGCCGCGCAGCCACGCACGTGGCCGGGGATGCCTCTGGAAGCCCCACATGCCAGCCTCGGATGTATGGTGGCTGCTGGCCTCTGTCACTACAGTGCCTCACACCTTAGGGGCAGACCTGACCACAGCACCTCCGCATGGCAGTGGGTGCTAGACACCGACCCTCACTGGTAGCAATCCCTGCAGCACAACCCAGATCACCAGCTGGAGCCTTTCTGTCTTGAGTTCTATTCACACCCTTGGGAGAATGCGGGAGTCCCCCCTTAGGGACGTGGGAGTCACCTGGGTAAGTGGGAGACCGTGAAAAGGTAGCTCTGGAATCCTTCCGTGAAGGGCTCCCAGGCACAGTTCCACACCAAACCTCACTCAAGTTTCTGCAGAGCCCATGCCAAGAACAGAACAATGCAACAGACTCTGGAGACAGCCCCAGCGACCAAATGTGATCACATGGAGAGTGGGGTGATCAGAAACAGCATGTGGGATGAACTCACTTGGAAGGTGGAAAGGAGAAGGATGGGATTTTTCAAGTGCACCTTGGCCAAGGCACTGTGGACAGCTGTTGCCTCTACTGTCCAGATACAACTAGGCAGCCAGATACTCAGCAAAAAGACCCATCCAGAAAAAGCCTTCCAAGGAGCCAGAGGAGCGTCGCTTACTCCATGCCTCTGGAACAAATCTCAAGAGCTGACAGAATCAACACAAAATCTGGGTTTTAGCTCTCTCTACCATGGCCTTGCCTGATTTGTTTTCCACAAGAAAGACTACAGAACCCAGTAAGAACCCTGGCCTCTCAGGGAATGATTTCATGCTTCTCCTAAGGCAAAACTACCTACATCCTCACAGAGGTTTTTAAACGATCAAAATGATTTTTCATCTCGTAGCTTCAATGTCTGGGCTATTCTTTTGCCCTTATCATTTTGGTAAAATGTGCTTCATTATTTTAGAAGAGTCTCAGTTACACATCAACTAGCCCCGGGCTGTGTTTGACTGAATCAGTCATTACATCCACAATGTTCAGACTCCGCCCAACCATATGCATTTTTGCCAATAAAATTATAACATACAACACATGTAATCTTGTCATGATATTAAAGTGTCACCACCATGCAACGAAAACATCATCAGTATGACAATATGACAAGAAACAGCTGTCAAACACTCGCCTTATTTTTTTTTTTTTTTTTTTTAGCTTAGGCCAAATTCAATAAAAATTGAGTGGGGTAACTCCCCTGCCTATTTGCTTTCACTCTTCCTCAAAGCTCTGAGGATCAGGGATGTACTCTGACCCCTTGCAACTCCAAGTGTGCTCCCTGGACCAGTAGCACTGATGCTGCCTGGGAGCTTATGGGAACTGTAGAAGCTCAGACCCCAGCCCAGACCCACTGAATCAGAATCCTACTTCACATGCACAGGCAGGCTAAAGCTGAAGCAGCGAGGCGCCAAGATTTTTCTCCCACTCATCCGCTGCACATATACTTTGGCCCCAGATCTGAGAGTGGCCTCTGCTCCCTGAAGCTTTTTCCTAGGGGTTTGGTTGTCATGGCAACCCTACTCTGGCTGCCATCCCACCCACCTGGCTGCACCCAGGCCTTGCTGGCCACCTCCCTTGACCTGCCAAGGCAACGTTCCTCCTGGATGGTTAGAAATGTGCAAGGCTTTTGCCCCCCCAAAAAATGTTTATTCATGAGGAAAAGGATCTATTTTTAGGTGTCAACTGCCAGCCCATCCTGGCTCACCCAGGCCTTTTCCTCCCACTTGCCCAATTAGAAAGATCATATTGTTTCCTGGCATACAATTCCAAGGGCATTGGACACAGGCAGGGGACCCGGAGGAGGGATCCAAGAACAGCTCTTAGTGAATGGAAACAAGATGATTTCTGCTCAAAGCAATTTCCTCAGCACCCACCCTTTCCTCCCACCATGGACCCCACGCTGAAGGGACGCCAAGGCCACGTGGAAGTAACAGAACACCAACATATGCAAGACATATTTTTCACCCTCAAAGTATAGTAGAAAGAAGGAACAGCCAATCAGCTAACTCCCCCTTTATCCCACCCAAGTTGAAAGTTTAATTTTCTAATCCCAATTTCCCAGGTGATATAGAAAAGAATTCAAGTTTATCTTATATGAAGAAATATGCATTAAAAGGATATAAAATTCCAAATCTTCTTTCCTAGCTCAAATTCTGACTTTTAGGGAGACCCTGGAAATGGCCATGAACACGCCATCTACCTATCGTCTTGGCATGCTACAGCGATGGTGAATACGGGAGGTCAAGTCCCTCTCTCTGCTCACAGTAGATGGCACTGCATCTTCATGGGACTTCTTGTCCTGCCCTGAATCGAGGCTGCCTTGGCATCTTCCCAGTAAAGCCCCCTAGACCTGCAGCATCTCAGACCACATCTCTCAATCTCTCTCTCTTTTTTTTTTTTTTTTTTTTGAGACAGTCTTAATATGCCACCCTCGGTAGAGTGCCGTAGCGTCACAGCTCACAGCAACCTCCAACTCTTGGGCTTAAGCGATTCTCTTGCCTCAGCCTCCCAAGTAGCTGGGAATACAGGTGCCCGCCACAACACCCAGCTATTTTTTGGTTGCAGTTGTCATTGTTGTTTAGCAGGCCCGGGCCAGGCTCAAACCTGCCAGTTCAGTGTATGTGGATGGTGCCCTACTCACTGAGCTACAGGCACTGAGCCAGACCCCATCTCTTGAGTCAGGACCTACATTCCAACAAGATCCCCAGGTGATTCATATGCACATGGAAGTTTAAGAAGAGCTGGTGTGAGCTGCAGTCACCCAATGTAGACCAAGAAAGTGGAATACACTCACGACTGCTGGTCTCCTGTCTTGGGGTTTCCAACCTTTGTGTACCAATTTCTACACCAGCTTCTCCAAAGACTTCAAATCAGAGGCTTATCTACGACAATGGATTTGTTAACAAAATTTAAAATTAATAGCAGACGTCCAAAAATTGGACAACAATGTAAAAATCCAAATTTCTGGCTTTTTCTAGGAGAAGAATATCAGTGCAGCTGGCAATACTGGGCCCACATTTCCACACGACAACAGGTGACTAGAGCTAAGTGGTGGCTGCTGTCTTAAGACAAGGCACAGATTCTGCACTTTGTTCCAGTCTCCACGACTCCCTATTGCCTCATACCAGCCTGTCCTCTTTCCTGTTACCTGTTTGTGTGACTATACTATATACAAAGCCTCACAATTAAGTTTGTGAACTTGCCACTGTGTGCATACATTGATAGCACTGTAAAAACAACTTGGTGAGGTTTCATAACCTTGGCATACCAGCGTCTCACAGCTGTGTTCATGTTGATGTGTGGCAGTGTCTTGCTGAGTGGCGTTCATTACTGTTGTTATGGTTTTGTGTGCCATTAAGACAGTGTTGGAGGTTGAATTAAAGCAATGAACAAACACTAAATTTCTTGTTAAACCTGGCAAGAGTGGAAGTGAAATCAGGGATATGTTAACCCAAGTTTATGGGGATAATGCCATAAAGAAAATGGCAGTGTCCAAGTGGATCAAATGTTTTTCTGAAGGGAGAGAAAGCATCATGGATGAAGAGGGATCAGGGGGCCAATAATGAGCAGAACTGATGAGAACATGGCAAAAATTCATGTTCTCTACAGAAATCATTGGCTGTGAGAAAAATAGCAGACCAAGTACACATCAATAAAAAAACAGGAAAATCTTAACTGAGTATCTTGGCATGAGAAAGGTGTGTGCAAAAATGCTCCCAAAAGAGCTCACTAATGAAAGAAGAGTCGAAGTTTGCCAAGTCCTTTTGGAGAGACAAGACAGTGTTCTAGGCCATGTTATCACTGGTGATGAAACGTGGGTGTACCCATATGACCCTGAAACAAAGTGTCAAAGTGCACAGTGGAGGTCAGCCAAGTCTCTACCACCAAAAATGTTCCAGTCCAAATTAAGAGTTAAAACAATGTTGCTAACCTTTTGATACCAGAGGGATTGTTCATTATGAATTTGTACCAACTAGACAGTTGACCAAGTTTACTTATGGGGAGTGCTGAGAGGCTGCACAAAAAACGACCTGAACTTTGCACCAGCAACTCTTAGCTCTTGCATCACAACAATGCACCCATTCACACAGCACTGTCTGTAAGGGAGATTTTAGACAGTAAAAAAATGACTTCTTGGAACACCCTTTCTACTCACCTGATCTGATGCCCAATGACATTTTTCTTTATCAGAAGATAAAAGACATACTGAAAGGAAAGCATTTTGATGACATTCAGGACATCAAGGGTAACATGACAACAACTCTGATGGCCATTCCAGAAAAAGAGTTCCAAAATTGCTTTGAAAAGTGGACGAGGCGCTGGTGTCGGTGCACAGCTTCTCAGGGGGAGCACTTTGAAGGTGACCATAGTGATATTCAGCAATGAGGTCTGTGGCACTTTCTCTAGGTTGAGTTTGCAGTCTTAATTATTATATCTCATCCTACAGACTACAGACCAAGGGTGTCCAACTTTTTTTTCTGCCCCACAACAGAAGAGTAAGAGCTGTGGGCCACACATTAATACACAATACTAATGAAAGTTGATTACCAATGAAAAAACTCTGTGCATGCTTTTCATGATATCTAACACCACCTATAAGCAAAAGGAGTCCTCATAAAATCAGCGTGGGCTGGAGAGCTGCAGGTTGTACATCCCTGCTATAGACTACAGTTGTTTCCAAAATCAGTAGGACATGCCCACGACACCACCCTTCATCTGCTTATCCTGTACACTGACTCTGAAGGGAAAGACAAGCACACCTGCACTGGCACAGGTTCCCCTTCTCCAGACGATCCCCGGTGGGGAGATGAACCGCCTCTTCATACAGTCTGCTCCTCTCTGAGGTCAGCAGGCTGCCTGAGGTCTGCAACCACACACGATAGATTCCTTTTATCGTCCAGTGGCCTGCCACCAACCACACACCAAAGAGCATAATCCTTAAGAGCATGAGGTGTTAGTCTGTGACCTCCTTCAAGTTCCTAGCTCTGCGGCTCAGTGGCAGTGTAACAACCTTAGGCAAGTCCCTCCAAAATTCATGTTGGAACTTCCCAATGCAACAGTATTTAGAAGTGTGGCCTCTGGGATGAGATTAAGCCATGAGTGCCCTCCCCTCATGAATGAGATGAGCAACCTTCTGCAAGGGCTGGAGGTTGAAGGGAGTGCCCGTTTTCTTGTCCTTGCACCTCCCCCTAGGAGGACACAGCAACGAGGCGCCACGTTGGAAGCGTTGGAGCAGCTCTCACCAGACACCAGTGCTGGCACTGTGATCTTGGACTTCCCAGACTCCGTAACTGGAAGAAATAAATTTGTTCTACAGAAATTACCCATGCCGGGGTATTTGGTTATAGCAGATTAAGTCAACCCACGCCCTGGCCTGTTTCCTAACCTGTGAAATCGGGGGAGCCTTACTACTTCATGGAGTTGTGAGAAATAAAAGGTTGTAAAGTGCTTGACACAGTGCCCAGCATATAGTATGTGCTTCGTAACAGTGGTTACTGCAACTACTAGACAGCCGGTGCTAAACAGGTATTTGTTGACTGACTGGGTTTTCTATCACCTGTGACTCCCCTCCCCCGAATATGACAGTTTTCCTACTGAGGGCGGGGCAGAGGGGGCACCTCTGTGGCATCTCTGGACATCTGAGGATGCAGGCTGGGGTGACAGAGTCCTGAAACCACACACAGCCGGCGGCGGCCACACTTAGCATCTTCCTTACCCCACTCACAACTTCTACACAAACCAGCCAAACTTTTTGCCTTTTTTTTTTTTTTTTGGTTAGCATTTTTGTTTGTCTCCCTTCAAAGTTAGGAAGATATATTTGAAAATTCCATTCTGGCCCACACAAAGGCCTTCCTTCTCTGATCTCACACTGCACTTGGTTAGGACCACACAGTTGAGCATTTAATGTTCTCTCAATATTTCATGTAGGCTGCATGACTCTCCAGAAAAACTTTAAGTGGCCTCCAAAGGAGACTCACTACAAACAGGTTTTTTAAAGAGCACACACTAAATATACATACACACACAACAATTTCCCTTCATTTTTTTATACCAGCAAAATGCTACACAATGTACTAAACACATGCCATGCTCATGGATATTCACCCCCTGTGTGCTAAGCAACATGTTTTATGCTAATTAAACCATGAAATGGAACTCTTCCAGTGTTCTTTGGTAACATTTGAACCATGCATTGTACAATAAATGGAAAGAAACAGAATTGGGTCTTTGTCTTGTTTGTTTCCTTAAAAAGGGACTGGTGATGATTTCTCTCTGGGCTGTGCATTTTATCTCCCAGTGCTGCAAAACTGACCCAAGAAACATAAACGAGTCCTTCTGAAAATGGTATCCAAGCAAGTTCCTCCTTTCAGTTCTAAAATATCAATCACTGATTTCAACAGCCCACAGATCCTGGCCTCAGCAGTGACATGAATGTGACATTCATGGCTTTCAGAACACAAAGGGCGTGGCCGTCAGCGGGCATTGGGGGAGAGGAGAGCCTCCCTGGTCATCTGCAGTGTCTCTGAGATGGGAGTGGTACGGGGGCCTGGGAGAACGCCTGGCACCTGTGGTTCATGGCATTTATTTAAGCATCCTTAAGTGGCTGCATCACGTTAGGATAGCTGGTTACAAATTTCACCACGTGAATTATAGCCCTGGACAACGAACAGCTTCCCCTCCAAGGGGCAGACAATAGTCTTACTGAAACAGCTCTCTGAGGCTGACTGGGAATGATGTGCTGGTCTGAACACCACACTGCCCTGTTGGGCAGCCCCTATCTTGTGATGAGGACAGGGAGAGTTTTCATCTGACACTCTTGGCCTTTCGCGAAAGAAACCCCAATGTCTGTGACTTTCCTGTGTCCTTGGTGAGGGATCAACAATGACCTCTAGCATTGTCAAAGGGAATCACAGAAGCATTGTTTTTAGCACAGCCTGAGGTTGTCACGAGGGAAAATGGTATCAGTGTTAGCCGAAGAGCAAAGGAACAGAAAAATCCTTTACCCCCCACTTAGAGGAAGCTCCTTATGAACTGCTTAATGAACTGCTTTCACTGAACAGATCACCATCAAGTCGACAGCCCCACCTCCCCACTCATCCACCACCCAGACTCTAAATCTTGCCTTGAAAGAAGTCATCTGCACGGGCCTCTCAGCTGGCCTGCAGTGACGGTGGGGGAGGTGGAATGTTCGAGGGAGGGAGAGAAAGTATGGTGAGCATCTTTAAAGTATTCAGTGACAGCAAAACATGAGCACACTGACCAAGGCGTCTGAAGCTTCTCACCCACTCCTGAGTTACCCAGAGTGCAGCCCTGGGACATGGGAGCCCCGGAAGGAGGCTGCTGGAGCAGGTTACGGAGTTCATATCTCACAAGGAGCAGGCCTGCTTCTAGAAGCAATTTCACATTTGCTCTGGAAAACACAAAGGAAGCCCCTGGCCTGTTTCACTGTCAGGAGCCCCTGGCTGGGCCAGTCACAAAGTCCTCAGGAAAGGAGGTAGACAGTCAATTTCATAAACTCTTGCAGGGAGGTGTGTGACCAGCCTGGCACCTGATAAATCAATTACAAAACAGATCCCAGCCTTCCAGTGACTGGGCATCCAGTAACACTCAAAAAGGGCAAAAACATTAAAAAAAAAAAAAAATCCATAAAATACAGTGCTGCAAAGACCACACAAAAAAAGAGCTTTCAGTTCTAACCTGCACGGCAGGAAAGCGGTAATAACTAAAGCAGCCTCTGAGCACCCACGTACCAACTTCAGAGGAGGCCAGTCATCAACCTGTGCCCACCTAGCCCTCAGATGGCAGAAACCAAAACCACAGTGGTTAAGTTAAATTTTTTAAGAAAGCATTACTCTTTAAAAAATATATTTCTATGGTAGAAATAACATTAGAATGCTTGGAGTTTGAATTACAACAGGGACCGTTTTAAGAGGGAACCATTTGTAACTCTAGAATCTGTAAAGTTATAGAAATTTAATAGCTCTGTGACCTTTGGAGGCATTTTAAAAGACCATTGTCGTTTGTCCAACTGCTTCCACATCCTTCAGGGATATATTCTCTAGCATTGTGTGATGGCTCTGATTTGTCACTAGGAAAAAAAAAATAACCATCTCTAACAGCCCTTGCAGTGCCTCAGGGCTCACTCTCTTCAGGAGGGTCAGTCCCCGGAGTGGCTCAGATTTCTGAATGGGAGGGCTGCTGCAGCCGGGAATATTCCCTCCGTGCCCTGTCTCCAAGAGCAGGGCACTGTGAGCGGCGTCCTGGGACTCCCAGGAATCGCCTGATGGACTACTCTAGCCACATTGCTGTGCACCCAACACAACCTCGCCTGCCCTGCCAGCCTGGGACCTCCCTCCCTGCTGTGCACACACCTGTCTCTTTCCCTCTCCACCCTCACACGTCCACCCTGCTCCTGATCTTTGAGGTCCAGCTCAAGGCTACACCTCTTCCAGAGACACCTATCCCCCTGGTGTGTCTAACCTTTTGGCTTCTCTGCCCCACACATTCACTACTCAAACACTAAACGAAAGCTAATGAGCAAAAAAAGGTCTGTGCATAATTTTTGCAATATCCACCACAAAAAAAAACCTTCACATACTCTATACGTGGACAGCAGGCCAGAACTCCCTGAAAAGGGGTCCAGCATCCACCTGCGGCCTTTCAGTGAGCTAAGCGCTCTCTATACCAGTGTTTTTCAATCTTTTTTAAATCTCACCTATCATTCAAACTCTAACTTCCACAGCACACTTCAATTATGTTGATCCAAAAAAAGAGTAAAAAATATACTTACTGTGCTTTGAACTTCTTTTGAAAATAATTTTATTAATGATCTTTTTTCTGTTTTTCCTGAAACAGAACCTCACTCCTTTGCCCTGAGTAAAGTGCCATGGCATCATCATAACTTATAGCAACCTCAAACTCTCAGGCTCACCAGATCCTCCTGCCTTAGCCTCCCGAGTAGCTGGGACTACCGTAACATCCAGCTAATTTTTCTATTTTTAGTAGAGATGGGGTCTTGCTCTTGCTCAGGCTGGTCTTGAACTCAAGCAATCCACCCACCTTGGCCTCCCAGAGGACTGGGACTGATTACAGGTGTGAGCCACCATCTTTAAAAAGTTTTGTGGCATAATTTAGATCCTCTCATGGCACACCAGTCTGCTGTGGGACACCGATCGCAAAACACTACTCTATGCCACGGTGGATCTAAGAGCACTTTTCTCTCTTACTAGGTAGTACACATACCCAGAGGTCAGGTTCCCCATGAGGCTGCACACTCAGTAAATGCTGATGGGACCCCCTCTTAGAGCTCTGTCCCTACCAAGAAGGGAGCAGCACATACCCACAGGGCTCCCTGGGCTCTTCAGGTACGCACCTGTCTTCCCTGGACGTCCCCCTGAGATGCAGAGCACGGCCTCCTGGGTACAGGGGATGAGGTGAGGAGCCAGCAAACCCAGGGCTGATCCCTTACCCCCCACCCCCTGCAGGTCTCAGAAATCTTAGGACACAGCAAAGAGTCTTTCTTCAGCAAGTCAAGTTATCTTGAGGCACACACAGCTGGGGACTGAGGGAGAAACTAAGATTCGTTGTGCATAGTGACGATAAGGACAAAGTATCAGGAGGATTAGGCCAAGACACCATGCCATCACTGCACATGAACTGAGGGCAGAGAGGCTGACTTTGGAGGGGGGGTCTGTTTTAGCCTTGGACTGTCTTGCAGTTCCAGGCAGAGATATGAGGAGCTAAGAATGCTGAGGGCCGATCTACTTCCAGTTGGCCAACAGGGCCAGCTGGCAAGAACTCCTCTGAGGCTCTGTGAAGGACACTGAGGAGCCTCACTGACCACCCACTAGTGTCAGGCAGCAACGGCTTGACCTGCCCTCTCATCATCCCCCACGATAACAGCTCCCCAACTGGCTCTCTTCCAGGGGGAAGGAGTCCCCTTGCTTCAAATCCCCCAGCTGTGAGCTCTTCAACACCCAGCTGCTCTGATCCTGAGGGTAGGGCCTGTGTCTCCCACATTCAACGCAGTGTCCTTTCACAGCATCTGGCACCTACAATAAATACCTGCTTAGGGACACCTGAGGGTGACACAGAGCTCATGTCTTCGGCTGTGAATCATCACAGGTAGCATATTTTAAATACAACATACAAAAGCAAATCAGCCTCACCATTCCTGGATTTATACAGTAAAGGACAGGGATGGGCATAACATATCTCTAAATCAAAAATGACCACTGCTTTCTTATATAGGGCTACCATTTTACAGTGAAAATTTAGCCAGGAAAATGTCTGTTGTGATTTTTGTTAACAGG
The DNA here is from genome assembly GCA_963574355.1 of Loris lydekkerianus. Classification (NCBI taxonomy): domain Eukaryota; kingdom Metazoa; phylum Chordata; class Mammalia; order Primates; family Lorisidae; genus Loris; species Loris lydekkerianus. The sequence continues at coordinate 49,328 of CAUYPK010058369.1, read as the reverse complement.
AAGAATCTGCAGTGTTTGTCTGAATCCCTAAGCGGCCGATCCTCTGTGCGGATGCTGGGAGGAAGCCTCGGCTTGCTGACCACAGCAGTTTTGAAGCAGCTCATCAGCAGGGCGAGGCCACCTTGGTGGAAAAGTGGGACCAAAGGCAGAAAAGCCTGCCAGGACGTCCTGGACCATCTTCTTGCACACACATGCATACACACATGTGCGCGCACACTCCCCCCAAAACAAATAAAAACCAACCAACGGAAGCCACCACTTCAGCAGGCATTTATCTGCATGTTAGTCTGCTTTTCAGTAACTGGGTCAGGGACTAAGCTTGTCTTTCTCATCTTCTCTTTTTTTAAAGAAAACATTCCCTCACCAAAATATGGAATTCATCTGCGCCGTAATCCCAAGTGGAGAGCGGACTCATTTCCTCTCAATCTGCACATCACTTACTCCCACTCCTGCTCCTTTCTCATGGACAATGAATGGAAACACTCCCTTGTAGGAATTTCAACCGCCTCTCTGAGACAGATGTTTTGGAAACCACTGACAAGCTGCTTGTCACTGTGAGGCGGATCACACACTCTCACAGCCATCCAGGTCCGAAACTGCAGAGAGCAGGGCCTAGGGCCTGCAAGATCTTAGATGGCTGCTACTTAGTAACCTTTTCTCCATGTCTCCCCCAGGAGACACCCCTTAAGCCCTTATCTCAGCCACATGCTTCTTGTTTGCTACAAAATCAAGAATAAGATCTCTTGTGAGAGGAATTTCTCTATAAGATCCAGTACAGTCCAATCTTTCAATGAAAACACTACTTTTAGGAAGTGAGTTAGGCACTAGGGAAAGAGAATGAACATTTTGAAGCCACCAGCACACTGCTCATAAATTTCTGCTAGGCAAATGGGGCCTCATGGCTTCCCAAGCACCCACATAAGTTCATGTTTCTCCCTGAGGGTCTCCCCTGCTCCATGAGAGAAACTCACTACAAGCTTTCGTCTTGTTTAAAAAGACTTGGTGTGATACGTGGAGGCAGACCATTTCAGCCACCTGGATATGCTGTGAAATAGTTTCTCAAACAGTCCCAGCTTTCCCAAATGCACCTATAAAAACAATCTTAAACGCCTGTGAAATTCACTCTTCAGGAGACCAAGTTTGCTCCAACACTGTCAACTGACCAAAGAGAATTCTCAGCAGAATCTAACACACTCAATTGAGCAATCTTCTTACTGGCAAGAATAAGGAATTGGTCCACGTAAATTTGGAAGGGTACAGGGTCAGTCAAGAGGAGACCCCAAAAGGAGACTCATCCACACTTATCAGCCTACAGGTAAGGCCATGGCACAGAGGCTTTGAAATGGAGAAGTGAAGATAAAATTTGAGAAAAACCCTCAAATTTTTAAAACTCAAAACCTGTATAGAACTTAGTCTTGTCTACCTTGGCAACGGAGAACAAGAGTTCTAATTTTTCCTGCATCACACAAACGTGGGCGTGACGGTGTGCCATCAAATCCAGCGCACGCTTTCAGAGCTGCCTATGTCTGCTTGCTATTAGCATGCGTTGTTAGAGTTACATTGCTGCCTCCTTTGCATTCTTTTTTCTGCAATAAAAATCACTTACATGCATGCAAGATTAAATTTCAACTTTATTATGAGGCAATCTATGAGTGGAGTGACCATAAAGTTATGTGAAGACACTATGACAAGAAAGATACTTTTTCTTTTTTTTGAGACAGAGTCTCCCTACGTCGCCCTCAGTAGACTGCCGTGGTGGCACAGCTCACAGCAACCTCAAACTCCTGGGCTACAGGCACTACCCAAAGACACTTTTTCAAACTACTCATCCTCAGGTTCTCCACTTGCCAAAACCACCAGAGGAAAAATCCAGCAGAGCTGAACTCTAACCAAAGGGACCTGCCCCCAGCTCCATTACTTTATCTGCTGGGCAAATAACACAAGCTCCGTGCCTCGGTTTCCCCATCTGTGAAATAGGGGTAATAACAGAACCTGTTTCCTGGGATGGACGAGGCCTCCTAGGTACAGTCCCAACAAATGAAAGCTCTCAACAAACGGCGCCTTTTATCTCATGATTCTCACTGACCTCAACTCTAGGACCTGCTGTGGCTTGCGCAGCGAGGAACATTGCCATTTGGCAGGGCCACCTGCACCAGTGACCAGAATTAGGGTCTTGTCTCCTGGCTCCTTTGAGGTCACAGTCTGCATGTTCTGTTTATATTGACTAAGAGTTTCCTGATGACATCGTTAGGCACACAGAAACATCTATTTGTTTAGTTCTTTGCTTTTTGCTGCTTCCAAAAGTCTGCGGATTGATCGATGTGGATCCCAGAAATGTAATCGTTAGTTGCTCAACTGAAGAGGTTTCTCGCTCTGTTTGTTTTTACTAGAAGTCAGTCCTCTGAACCTGTGGTTTGCAAACTTTCTATTTGAGCACAGAACTCTATTTATCAAACACAATCTGACAAGCAGCCCCAGTTCTGTACGTGGAACAAAAAGCAGAGATGCACCAATGAAAAAGAAGGGCGTGGAGAAGGCCCCATGTCCCTGCCATACAGCTGCTCAAATGCCCCCAGGAACTGTGGACCATACTCAGAAGAACACTGACCTTAACTTCTTCTACTTCCAATCACCCAGCCTACAAACCCTACACAGCCTGAACTTAAGGAGCTACCTGGAGAGCTGCTTCTCAAGTCCTCACGTCATCAGCAACAGCAAAGTCAGAGACCCACAGACCATGATCCCTCATGATCCTTTTGCTTGCTGAACATTCCTTACACGGCTGTGGGCTGGACAGACAACACAACCCTTACTTCCTTTGTTTTACTGACTATGCACTGAGTTACATCAACTCCCCAAAAGAAACGCCCCCGGGACCACAGCGTTTACACGGCTGTGCCAGCCAGTGTGTATGTGTGACACTGTTATTATCAGCTTGTGGAGGAGCCCTGCTACTTGTGGGGTTCTCCTCCCCTCTGGACAGTGATACAGAAATCAAAGCCAACCTAATCTGGCAAACATTCACACTTTTCAAACAACTGTTAAGAAAAGTGTCATTCTCACCGTGGAATGCACACTGCTTGCAATGCTTGTGAAGTACTAGCACAGTTTCCACACACATGAAATGCAATAGGGACAAAGCAGTTAGGAGCTCAGAGCAGGGGCGAGAGTAATGAAGATGGAGAAGGACGCTACTTTGAAGGCAGGAGGCTGGGAAGCAGGCCCTCCTTCTTGGTTTAGCTGCTGCTCAGCAAAAGCCTGACAAGGATTTCACTGGTGAGAATCCGAGAGGTGGAGGGGACTTGTTCAGGGTGGTCTGAGGGAGACCAGCCAGGAGTGATGGGGCTGGAGCCAACCAACAAAAATCCCAACCAAACTGTGAGGAAAATATTTCCCCCTCAGAAAAGGCCACTACCTCTCCCCAGGGAATGGCTGGAAGACTCCCAGCCTGAGTCATTCGGAAACAGATTTTACAAAGCACTCCAGAGTATCCCAGGGGGGATGGTCTGGCCATGACGGAGGAAGAGGCTTCACGACCAAATGGGTCTTTTCCAGCATGAGTTTCCATGATGCCTGGGTCCTTCTGCTGCTTCCAAACTCACTCCGGTCAGCATGGCTGCAACATGACCGTCACAATCGTCTGGTCTGCATGCCTTAAGGCCCGGAAGTAGTGACTGATGCGGCTCTGCTAAGGCCTCCCAGCTGCAGTGCGCGAGCCCACAGCCCAGACTCAGCTCCACCTGGCCACGGGGCACTGAGAAGACAGCCCCTGTAATGCTGGTGCTACCAGACCTCCGCAAGCCCAAGCCCTCTCACATTTCCACATCCCACCCAGGGCCTACTGACAACAGGCTCCTGGTGACATCTGCTTATCAGATTAGCTCTGAGGAGCCAATAAATTAAACCTGCTCTGTGGCAGGAAGGCTGGAAAGGTCTCACACCCCACAGCTGGCCAGAGAGCAGAGCAGATGGGCCACATCCAAAGCCATGTCTGCTTAAATCTAATTATTAAGCTGTAAGAATGAGCCCCACGTGGCACTAGTCACCTTCAAAGGCAGCAGTCAGACAGCCCTCGGGGACTGTCACTGACAGCAGGTCCGAGAGCCACAGCTTCTCCATCAGTCCCTTTAAGCCAGTGTCTTTCAACCTTTTTTAATCTCATGGCACACTTGACCCTATGGTTAAACTTCCACAGCACTCTTAAATTATGTTGATCAAGAAAAAGAGCAAACATATATATATACTTACTGTGCTTTGAACGTCTTTTGAAAATAATTTCATAATGATCTTTAGAAATTTTCAGGCACCACTAAGATCTCACACACACCAGATGAAAGTCATGGCTCTGAGCTGAGCCAGCATTAGCGAAGTTCACGCTGGATCACCCATTCTGACATGAGGCACCGTTTTCTGGTGCTTTTCATCACATGCGAACACCTTACGTTCTTGTTAACTATTGACTTGAATCAGGTTTCTAGAAAATATCTGTCTGGAAATTTAGTTTTAAACCAGAAAACTCTCCTAGAGAGTACTGGATTAGATTTTAAAAATCCCATTTTCTGTCTCGTTTTAAAGTGTTCATTGAACGATACCGCTTATGTTAGTGTATTTGCTATCAACTGTCCTATACCAAAGTGCCTTAAAATTTAGTGGCTTAAAATGAGGATTTAACATTTCTCACAATTCTGCACATTGGCTGGGTAGTTCATAGCAGCACCCCCCTCAGCTGGGTGAGCTATGCTGGGAGGCCCACACTGACATCATTCCTGAGTCTGGCAGTGATCACTGCCGGCCAACAGGGGCACCTCGGCTCCCCTGCACAGGCCCTCCATCCTCTGGAGCTAGAAGGTCTCAGGGGAACATTCCAAGATGGTGAAAGGGAATCTGCCACCCTCTTGACACTGAAGCTCGCATAATACCTCTGCCATGTTCGATCAGTTAAAGTCAGTCAAAAGGCAGCCCACACGTATGGGGTCGTGAAATAAGACTCCATTTATTGACTGAAGAACTAAAAAAGAATCTGTAAACAATTTTAATCTGTAAAACGTCAGCATCTCCTTAGCTGTGTGAGAGTGGCAGGATAGGTTTGGGACACGGTCACAGGGACTCTGAGATCAAAGGGATCCCAGAACAGACACTGAATCCTACATGCCTCCCTTGAAGAGCCACTGTACACATCGAGTCTGAGTACTCGTGAGAGAAAAATAAATACTGCTGAACTATGTTGAATGATTAACAAATACGTTCATAGAAGACGAGGAAGACTACCTTCCTGTAACATTACTTTGGAAAGCTTTATCACGAACTCTGGATTTTTAGAACAGTTCCAGTTTAGCAGACCTGGTCTTGCTGCCTCATGAGAAGTCCCAGACGTGTCCTACCCATGCCTAGGATGTGTAAGTAGCACACAACATGGTGATTCCTGAGTTGGGGTTATCAAACTAAAGGTCACCACAGTTTATCTCTGAGGGAGAGAGACATGAAGAAGCTTCCACCCAAAATCATCTTGAATGGCCTTGAAAAAATTTCCTAGAAGTTGTACGTACACAGGTTTGGAACGGAGAGATTGCCAACACTCACAGGAAAGGTGGACGCTGAATACAAGGCTGAAAAGGCGTCCTGTGACCTTCAGTACCTACTCCTGTATACTGGCAAGGGTAACTGGTGAGGGAATATAGAAAAATTTATTTTCATCCTGATTATTATGAAAATAATCATTTTCATTATTTCATCAATCAATAAGAATTATTACATTCATTCCCCGAAGGGCAGTGATTCACCCAAAGATACACACCAGTTAGCAACCAGTTTACTAAACTGGACTCATCTCCTAACATTTCTTTCCTTTGTGTCAGATATTTTTAAGTCTTCACCTTGTATTATGAAATCATCAGAGAAACATCTCCTGAAAGCTTAACTGCAATTTCAAAGGACAGAATAAAAGTGAATCTATAGAGGAATGGAGAATTCTATGGGGGGGAAAAACACTCCATGCATGATAAAAGAGGAAGTGGACATTCCTAAGGGAGACAGAATCGTAAAGGCTCTAGTCAAAGGAATAGCAAGGTGACTGCTCAGAAGAGCTGCACAGTGAAGTCATTTTGAGAGCCTTTTTGAGAATGGATGAACACCAAGACTTATGTGCAATTTTGAATTTAAGGAACAAGAGATCAGTCAATCCAAGACGTGGTGCGATGGTAAGTAGACTGTCCTCAGGGTTTCTAGAGCTGTATCTGGGAGTCACTTTCACCTCCTGCTTCTAATTCCTCATGAGAAATGGCCCTAGGATCGGGAAGCCATGTTGGGTTTTCTCTACCTCTAGCAAGGTAGCTATTTCATCAGAAACAAAAGACAAAGATGACAACCAAGGGACTGAGCTGCGTAATGTAACCTGGGGAAACCTGGTGCCAGCTTGCTCCCGGGTTTCCTTTCTCAATCCGGATACTGAGGGGTTCCGGGATTCTAAAGGCAGGTGTGCCCCTCCAGCTGGCCAAAGGCACCAACACACTAATACCGCAAGACAACTACTACAGAAGGGCCAGAAATTAGGGAAAACAAGCACAATTCTGTACACTACTAAATACGGAAACATACCTAAAGAAATGCAAAATATTTGGAGCTAATGGAGTGATAGAAAATACATGGCAAATAAAAAGATAAATAATATATTTTCATCTGTAGTCCCAGCAACTGTGGAGGCTGAGGCAAGGGGATCACTTGAAGCCAAGCATTTGAGCTATGAGCTATGATGCCACGGCACTCTACCCAGGGTGACAGAGACTGCCCCCCCTCCAAACCCCAAATACCCAAAACATATTTGATACCTAATATTGTCTATCTGTATAAACCATGCCAATTTCCCTTCCCACAAGGTATCCACAGGCCACATAGGATCGGCCACTTGGCACAAAATGTGGGTTTCACTAACCGGAGGCCACACCACTGGGACTTTGAACCCCACCCAGGTTCTACAAGCTCCATTCATCAGCCTGTGCCTAAGCTGTTCTGGCAATGACAGGATATTTGGTGGGGACTTGGGCCTGAGACAAAAGAAATGGTTCAGCCATAAACGGTATGCACTTTCTTACATTTGTGTTGGAGAGACAGTAAAAGCGGGGACATGTCTCCCAGGACTTTCCCAGGGTGGCCTCGCTTCCCCAGGCCCACTCACTGCCTCCTGACCGCACTCCACACAGTGCTGTCAGGCGTCTGCCCAGCCTGCCATCCTCCTCCTCCATCCCTGAGCAACAGCTGGTCATCTTAGCCCAATTCAAAGCTCACAGCTGTGGGATACTTACTCCAACTGGCAGAACTCACCATTCCTCCCACTGTCTCCACTATAGTTAGTTTACCACAATGGCAGTGACTTCTCTGCTTGGCCTTTCATAGCTGGACTGAGGACCCCATAGAGACAGGGACACCACCCTACCCCTGGCTGCTCCAGCATCACACAGTAGCTCTAAATGATTAGATCTCTGCAGCTTCAAGATCTTAGCCCCTCACCCCCTAAATGACAAGAATGGAAGAGCCAATGAGATTTTAGGATACATTTTCAGGCTATGACGGGTCAGCAAGGCTTTTGCATGAATATAACAGAAAGGAATAGAAAAAAATACAGCACAAAAGGCTGCTTTTTAAGGTCCACGACCAGCACTGATTCCACCTTCTTTCCTTCCCTAGGAATTTCCCCAAGTAATGAAGGTGGCTCTGTTCAGACTTGGCTGGCCACAGATTTCCGTCAGATTTTTGTTTTCTTCCAGATTTGAGTGCATGGAAAAAATATTGCAATTTCCTTGTGGGCCTAAGTTATAATCCTGTAGGCTGAGTAGCGCTGTGGAAACTTCAGCCTTATAAGGAGCTCTGACAATCTGTTTGTGACTATAATGGTTAGTCATTAATGTTACTGAGGCAGTGTGTCATTTTGGCAGCAGCAGGGAGATACCTCTCAGAGATTCCCCCTGCATCTTTCAGTCCCTGATTCAGGGTCATTATCAAATTATTGATATTATTTAAATTCACTCCAACATCAAGCAGGTGTTGACAGCATATGCTTTGCTTCTGACCACCTGAGATGTCTCCCTCAGATAGACTTGCCCACGTTAAAAACGTCGCAGCAGTGCACACGGCAGGCACAGTCGAGGCCCCCAGCACCCCACCCCTCCCCATCCCTACACGCCCTTACTGCTGGCACCTCGCACCTCTACCGAGGGCTCTCTTTTGGCCCCAGCAAGGAGCAAGCCTAAAGTGCTGGTCTCGGAAGAGCAGTCAAGCAATGACAGAGGTGAGTCAGGAGAGGACAGATCCCAGACCCTGCTGGCCCCTCACATGGAATAATCCTAAAGGACATTTCCTAGAACTCAGCGGGCTTGCGCCTCCAGGGCCCACAGCAGCAACCTGGTCAGGAACATCTCTTCACTGGCTTTCCCTCCCTCTCCGCCTCACAGCCCTGTTCTCTCACAACGCTTTCTGGATTGCCTCCCAAAAAACCTTCGACTTGAATCCTTGCCACAGGATCTGTTTTTGAGGAACCCACCCTAAGAAAAGAACCAGACTAACGCAACCTGATGCAGACAAGGGAAGGCAGACCCAAGGGTGGCCCCATGGCAGGTGCAGAGAATGCATTAAACAGAACACTGCCTTGGTGTCTTCATGCTGAGGAGCCTTTTCGTGTCACCGTCATAAAGGGGCTGGTGGCCTAAGGAAGCAAACTAAGCTGTCTTAAATCTCAGAATTAGTATGTTATGTGTGCTCTAAAAGCGGATTCAATTTCAGGGGCTGTTTCCAGCTTCCATGGTATTAAATTTCCTTTTATTCCTCTCAGCCCCATATTTCCAATAAGTCCTAAAAAAACTTACCCTGGGGAAGGATATTTTGCTATCTTAATAAAATCTTCCAATCCTTAGGAGACAAATCACCATATTTTCATCTCAAAAATATTAATTTTATTCCCTTAAAGAATCTTATGAAAATATTTATATTTCTTGTCTGAGTTCCCTAGGAAGTAAGCTGAAAAACTACCTAACAAAGGATAATTCCAGTATGACAAAAAACAATACATATTGAAATATGGAAATAATTAAGACCCCCCAAGAAAAAAACATCAAGACCTCAAATCAAAGGCTCTATAGCTAGGAAGTATGCAGGGGTCCTCAAACTTTTTAAACAGGGGGCCAATTCACTGTCCCTCAGACCATTGGAGGGTTGGACTATAGTTAAAGAAAAAACAACTATGAACAAATTCCTATGCACACTGCACATATCTTATTTTGAAGTAAAAAAACAAAACAGGAACAAATATAATCACACCGCCTCATGTGGCCCACGGGCCATAGTTTGAGGACCCTTGAGGGTCTCACTTAAACTAAATACACATTAGACATTATTCAAGGTATATTTTGCTTTAGACTACGCAAGTAAGAAATTCATTTCTACAAATGGCAAACTAATAACTGATGATTCTATTCATACAAAGAATTCATAAAAAGATTCCATTAAAATAACATGCCCTGAAAAATATCAACAATGACTTGCTTTAGAGAAATCTGATTTCTCCATTTTGTAAGAACGTATCTAATACGGAAAACACACATTCACTCACTCAGGGAGGCACAGGGATGAAATGAAGGGTGTGAGGAGAGCAGAATGGGGAGGACTCTCCTCTTTTCTGGCTGGAACCATGGAGGGTATCAAAGAGAAGAAAAAAGTAAGGGAATTTCACAGAGCTGAAGATCAAGCATCTGAGAAAGAAGTGTGCACAAAAGATGCTTTGAAAAGCAAGGAGGAAGCTTATCTATGAAAAAGCTGAGCATTATCACAAGAAATACAGGCAGATGCACAGAACTGAGATTCAGATGGCTGGGATGGCAATGTCTATGTACCTGCAGAACCCAGACTGGCGTTTGTCATCAGGGTCAGAGGTACCAATGGTCCAAAAGAGTCTAAAGGTCCAAAAGAGCTGCAGCTTCTTTGCCTCACCAGATCTTCAGTGGAACCTCTGTGAAGCTCAAGAGGCTTCAATTCACATGCTGAGGATTATAGAACCATATCTCGCATGGGGGTGAGGGGGTGGGGGGTACCCAAACCTGAAGTCAGTAAATGAGCTAATCTACAAGCGTGCTTATGGCAAAATCAGTAAGAAGTGAACTGTGTTCACCGATAACAGTTTGATTGTTCCATCTCTTGGTAAATACGGCATCGTCTGCATGGAAGATCTGATTGATGAGATCAATACTGTTTGGAAAATGCTTCAAAGAAGCAAATAACTTCCTGTGGCCCTTCGAGTTATCATCTCCCTGGGGTGGAATGGAGAAAAAGACAGCCCACTGTGTAGAAGGTGGAGATGCTGGTAACAGGGAAGACCACATCAATAGGCTTATTAGAAGAACGAACTAAGGTATCTGCCCTGATTATTTTTGCAATCTGGTCAGCTGATAAACAGTGACTGCTTTCAAATTGAAAAAAAAAAAAAGTGTAGGCAGGACTGCATGCAAGCAATGGGATGGAGGCAGGAGGGACTTCCAGGGGCTTCCCAGGAGTCTGGCTTGGGTGGCTAGTGGCGGGGATGGAGGTGTTGTTACTGGAGAAAGAACCCAGGCCACAAGGACAGTCAAGGGGGAGGAAGAGCTCACTTGGGGGGTACAGTGCATCGTAAGTGCCCGAGGGACATCGGGGAAGACCCCAGTGGCAGTCAGCCAGATGGAGCTATAGCCTAGAAGAGAGGGCCCTGGCTGCGGGTGGCAGTTGAAGCCATGGAGGGGGTTAGATGATCCAGAGAATGCAGGAAGTGAGCCAGAAAAGAGGGCCAAGGATTCTCTAGAAACAGTGATTATGGTGCAGGCAGAAGAGTCAATGAAGCAGACTGACAGGAGACACCAGGAGCGGCGGCGCAGGGAAGACCACTTCACGGGGTCAGAGAACACTCTGCCATGAACCGACATGCTGTGATTCTCCTTCTGACAACAGGAGCCACACCTCACCTGCCCTGGACAGGCCCGGGGGATTAGAAGCCCCAGGGAAGGATGAGGGTGGTGGCTGAGGCCCACGGGTTTGTGTGAGGTGGCACAGGGGTGCTCACCAGATAAAAGCCTGACTTTCCAGGTGAGGCCACAGCAAGCAAGAAGCCAAGTGAAAACTTCCTGCTGAGTTCTCTTTGAGGCTTCCACACCTGATTTCCCCTCAAACGTAGGACAATTTTGTGTGCAATTAACAATTGCTGAGCAGACAATATGTGCAAAGTATGCATTCCAAGAAAGCTTTCTAGAAAAGTGGGTAAAGGTCATAAAGGTCACTGTTATCTTAAATGACAGTTTCACCTGAAAAGAAGAACAAGAATGAACAATTCACAAAAGGCAAAATACAAATGGCTATTCTCCTTATGAAAAACGTTAGATTTGATTAATTAAAAACAGTAAAAATTAAAAGAGATGATAGTCTCACTCCACAAACTGTCAACAATTTAAGAATCTGATGATAATTCCTTCCTGATTAGGGTGTCATAGGCCAGCACTCTCACACTGCCGGTGACAGTCCAACTTCCCTGGAAGTATGTTTATAACTGAACAATGATATCCATAAAAAGATATTCAAAGTTTCTACTTAATGGTTAAAAATAATCATAAAACCTAAAATGTCAAAAGGAGAAGGAAGGTTAAAATGACTTAAGATATAAACCGTAAGATGGGATACTAAACCTTTGAAGGGCTTTAGTTAAAAACAAGAAACTTTTAAGACACGGGGAAATGTTTATAATATTAAAAAAGTAACTGAATATAGAGTTGTACACAGAGTGAGAGCTCAACTATGTGAACAAAACAGTACACAAAGAGAGTTGGCCAGTAGATTACAGTGGTGACCCCTAAGGGGACCGAGTTTTCTCTTACACGCTCACACTTTTCTGTATGAACACGGGCTGTTTTAGTAATTGGGGTGGGGACGTTCATCTGGCAGTTCTAACCCAGCCCCAGTAGTTGGTATGTACAGGCTGTGGCTTGGCTTCAAGAGTACACGAGCGTTCTGAAGCACCAGGAAAGACAGAGTGTGACCCGTGGGCGGGTGAAAGCCATGTTTGCCTTCAGATGTGCAGATGATATAAACACACAAGTGTAAAACACAGCCTGTCACAGCACCCAAAGAAGAGAGCTAGGGGTTTGCCCTAGTGACTTTCTTTGCAAACCACCCTCTTGCCAAATGCTTTCCAGTTTCCAGATGAGTAGACTTTCACGTACCTGATGCAGGGTGTAAACAGCCCAATACCGGTGACTCTGACCTTGAATAATGAAGAGAAGTTCATGACAGCACTTACCCACCACCCTACATCCACATCACTCCACAGACCATGAATAGGAAAAGAATGGACTGGACTTCAAGTGAGTCAGTCTGACAATGAAGCAAGGAGAGGTGCTGTGGTGAGGCAGCCAGAGAGGACTGGCTCTTTCAGACAAGTCACACTGGCTTCCTGAGGCAGACCTTCCCTTGGTCACGTTTGCCATCATTAGAAGAGAAAGATGACCTGGGGGGGTAACTGACATCGGAAGTTACCGCGTAGCATCACTTGGCATTGGGTATCAAATAACTTGGATCCAAATCCCTCTCAGCTTGCCAGTTAGCCCTAAAAGTTTTTCACAGACTGTCCTGGGACGGTAACATTTCCCATCTTCATAGTCGGCCTGGCAACCTGGCCCTGGATATGTACCAAGTGGCTGGCCCACGGCTTGGGCATGCTCCACCAGGGGTATCTGGAAAGACGGACCACTGTATGATCAAGAGCACGAGAGAGAGAAAAGATCATACAAACTTTATGGTGGTGACTAAATTAACCCAAGAGAGAATACATTAAATAAATATTTACCATATTTACTTGAGTATAAGCCAAGTTTTTTCCGGCACAAAATTTGTGCCGAAAAACCCGAACTCGGCACAAATTTTGTGCCGGAAAAACTCGGCTTATACTCGAGTATATACGGTAATTCAGTAGCAGTCAGTTTCAGTTAGGAAATCATGATAAGGTTTCAGAGAACAGATAAGGTGTTTGTAGGGGCAGCTCAGAATTCGGAGCTATACTATGACCCTTTTTAGTGCCATGCAGGAATTGATGTGATTTAGCATGGGGAATGATTTTTAAAAAAGAATACTAAATAAAAACGTATACTGCTATTACCTACATTAACAGGCTTCATACAAAGACACACATGCATTTCACAGTGACAATAAAAGGACACATTGCTTTGTGCACAAAGACACACATGCATTGCACAGTGACAATGAAAGGACACATTGCTTTGTGCACCTTTGTATACCATAGCAATGTGCACTCACTCACCTAAGTTCAACTAGATCATCTTCGTTCAAGGAGCAATTTAAAAAGTGGATCATTAAAGTAAAAAAGCCTTCCTGGGAAGGAGGGGGCGCTTCTTCTGACAGGGGTGTCCAAACACAAACACTAATGAAAGCTGCCTAGAAGAAAAAAAAAATCTACGCACACTTTTCTCAATATCTGACAACACAGATAAGCAAACAGCCCTCAAATAATCTGCAGGTGGCCTGAGGGCTGGACAGCCCTGATTGTAGAGAGAGGAACAGGAGTACCCACCGGAACCCAATCTGCTACTGGAAGACTTGCATGTAGCCATTTTCATGGACTTCAGCATTGAATCAATAAAATTATACCTTTATTGATGTGAGATCCCAGAACAATCTTATCAGAGGACCAAAATTCACAAGAAAATAGCCACTCTGGTCACAGCAGCACCAAAAAAAGTTCTTTTCCACGTAGGAAAACATGCATCCTTGTGGAACTCCCGGCTTCACCTCCTCTCTCCAAAGCAGATGACTCTCCCTCCTGCCCCTCAAAAGAACTGAGGCCATAACCTAAGAACTCTCTGAACACCTATTCCCTATACTTTCAGTTTGCCATTGGCAATACCACCCTTGCTATGCCATGGAGCTGCCAAGCTCCTGGGCACAGCTGACCCTGAGGGCCGGCTCCCTGGGCAGTGTCCTGCCAGGCAGCTGCAGCCCTGCCCACATGGCTCCCGGAACCTCTCTTCAGCCCTCTTCATTTCCTGACAGTGACACCTTCCTGCCTGGTTTCCTGGCCTCTGGTCAATTCACTACTGGTGGTGCCTTCTTAATGTTCAACTTTACTCCTGATTAAAAGAAACTTAGAGGCTTACCAAATTGTAAGCTGGCCATACTCTCAAATACTTCTAAACTGGAAGTGATATGTAAGCCCATGTTCACAGCTCCCTTGCCCATGTTTACTGAGTATATGTCAGGCACTGTTCTCTTCTGAAGCAGAGCTCTTTTTTATATTATTTCAGGTTAATGTGAGAGTACAAATAAGTAGGTTACAATGCTTGCATTTGTTAGGCAGAGTCCCTCTTGGAGTTGTGCCCCTCACCCAGAAGGTGGGCCATGTACCCTAACATTGTGCCCATTAAATGGGAGCACACCAGTCTTCTCTCCTTCCTCTTCCCCCAAACTTGAACTGATTTGAGTTTTTCTCTTTTGTAAACATGGATTAGATCCTCTACTAGCTTCATAGTAGCATTGAGTACATTAGATACTTGCTTTTCCATTCTTGTGACACTTTGCTAAGAAGAATGTGTTTCAACTCCATTCAGGTTAATACAAAAGATATAAAGTCTCCATCTTTTTATGGCTGAATAGTATTCCATGGTCTACATATACCACAGCTTGTTAATCCATTCCTGGGTTGGTGGGCATTTAGTTGTTTCCATATCGTGCCGATTATAAACTGAGCTATGATAAACAATCTAGTGCAAAGGTCTTTATGATAGAATGATTTTTTTTTTCTTCTGAGTAGATGCCTAGTAATGGGATTGCAGGATCAAATGGGAGGTCTAATTTGAGGATTCTCCATGCTTCCTTCCAAAGAGAAGTATTAGTTTCCAGTCCCAATGTAAAAGTGTTCCCTTTTCCCACATCCAAGCCAGCATCTGCAGCTTTGGGACTTTGATGTGGGCTATTCTCACTGGGGTTAAGTGATATCTTAGGGTGGTTTTGATTTGCACTTCTCTGATGATTAGGGACCATGAACATTTTTTCATATGTTTTTTAGCCTTTTGTCTATCTTCTTTTTTTTTTTTTTGTAGAGACAGAGTCTCATTCTATTGCCCTCGGTAGAGTGCCGTGAAGTCACACAGCTCACAGCAACCTCCAACTCCTGGGCTTAGGCGACTCTGGTCTCAGCTGTCTGTCTTCTTTAGAGAATGTTTTATTCATGTCTCTTGCCCAGTGATAGATGGGATTGTTTGCTCTTTTCTTGTTGATTGATTTGAGTTCTCTGTAGATTCTAGTTATCAACCCGCTGTCAGATTTATAACATACAAAAATCTTTTCCGAGTTCTGAAGGTTGTCTGTTTGCTTTAATTGTTGTGTCCTTACTGTGCGGAGTTATCGTTAGAGCACGTTACAGTGTAACAGTGCTCCACAGTGTAACCACTTATCCTCCATCTATTCAACTGACACTTACTTATCAAGTGTCTACCATGGGTCACATACTGCACTAGGGGCCGAAGATATCCTGGAAGACTCAGGCCTACCCTGGTGAAGTCCACAGTCTATCAAGGGAAGCAACTTTTCATAGACAGAAAATGTCCCTGCTGGGGAGAGTTCTCAGAAGTCTGTAAGACCGACGGCTCTAGACAGAATTTCTTATCAGAAAAAAGTTACACAAGTAACTATAGCAGAGAAAAGAAAAAATAGAACTGTACTCACTTTAAATTTTTAACTTATTAATTAATTTTTAACTCACTTTAAATTTTTAACTTTAATTTGCTTTTGTTAAATCTTAAAAAAATCACTGTGTTTCTACTTTATCATTTTCTTGTCCAAATAACATATTTGGTCTAATTTACCCCCATGGAAGGGTAAATTAAATGCTTTCTATTCCTGTTAACCACTTCCAAATTGACAGTGTAAATGAATTCTGTGTTGCATTACTGAGATGTAAGAGTATCAATATCATAACAGTTAAACTATGCAAGGAAAAGCCACCTTTCTTTACCTAAACGTTCTTTCTGTAATTTCATAATGGCTTCTATTTAACACAGAAATATCAATCCTCCAAGAGCTTCTAACACTGGGAAGCAAGCTCTTATTTGCTCAGCCTGGAAAAGTCTAAGGACAGCAATGTGTTCACCCTGGTTATCACACAGAGGAATACAGGTATCACAGGTCAAGTCCTCAAAATGAAAGGATTTTAACCAGGAAAGTGGCTGGTATTTGCTGGCACCAGCTACACAGGATCAGAGGGGCTGGGTCACCTCAGCATCAGCACTCTGTGAGTGACACATTCTGTACTCAAACCCAGACCAGAGTGATTCTGTATCAAACACTCTACCTCTCAGAATGCATGTAGGTGCCACTCAGGGCATGAACAGGAAACAAATATGCTGATAACGTTAATTGTATTACCTCCTCGTGTTTCATATATGCACTGGTGACAACTGGGCATCCAGCCAGCAAGGCCCTCGGGAATATTATCTCCATATTTCTGGTACCATGGCAAGAAAAGAGTGCTGACTCGCTATGGGTAATGAAAAGTCACTTTCTACTAGACAACAATCCCAAAACTGATCTTCTGGGGCAAAGCAAAATGTGACCCTGGGAACGTGGTGCCTGCATCAAAGTTGCAGTCAACAGTCATCGAGGAAGCAGACGCCCAGCTGAAGAGACTATTTGGGTTCCATCCTAGGGAACGAGGTGACCTGGAAGGCTATTCAGGGCTTCTCTTCACACACTTCACGAAGAAACTGAGGTAAAGGACCACAGGACAGACATCTGCTATGCACCTTTTCTTTCTCTTTCCAATTTTGAGTATTTTTTAAATTTCTCTAACTTGTTAATTGGTAGACTGTGAACAAAAACCTTTAAAAGAATAAAAAACTCACTTCCGTAATTTTTAAAAACCACTGGGGAAAACTGTATTTTACTTGATAAACTAGAAACTACCCAATTCTAGGATCTTCTAGCACAGCATTGCGTTATGGAAATATTGTGAGCCCCTGAATATTATTTAGAATTTTTAGTAGCAACATTAAAAAGGAAAAAGAAACTAATTTTAATATATTTCATATAACCCAAAATATCTAAAACATTATCATTTCAACATGTAATCAACCTAAAAATTATTAATGAAGTATTTACACTCTTCTTTTCTAATATTTACACTTCAAAATTGGCTATGATCTTACACTTACAACACATCTCAATTCAGGCACAAAACTTTCATCAGAAATAGCTGACTTAGTTTAAACTTTATACAATTTATAGCTGAAAACTAGGTCTGCATGTGCAAATTGTTCCAGGTATACTTAAAAGTTTTCTAATAACTGAACCTATCAATTCTAAATTTAAAATTAAATTAGAAATTTAGTATCTCGGTCTCACTAGCATATGACAGATGCAGGTGCTCATGTGCGGGGTGGCTGCCACATTGAACAGTGTGGCTGTAGTGTTTTCACTTTGCTCATTCAGTCAGTTCAGAAAGAATTCCCATAAATGGGAAGAGACCCATCCCCAGTTCACTTGTGAAAAAAATCCTGAAGACTGACTCCCAGTGCTGCACTAGTCCTACGTGAGACTCACCCTGCAGTGAGTCTTTTTGGCTTATTCAGGGATTATCCTCTCCTATTCAAACTAATGACCTGATAGAAGAGGCAGTTCAACAAGCTAAAGTTCAAACTCAAGGGACTTTAAAACTGTGGGTATTTTTTCCAGTCCAAATCTCTGCCTCCCTTACAGCCTATCTTGGTGAATTTAGGAGCATATTTGTTGAGGTTTTGCAAGTGCCAGTTCCATATACCCCAGTCTTTATACCACATATCATTTATTTATTTTTATTTTTTTTTAAATACAGAGTCTCAATTGGTTGCCCCCAGTAGAGTGCTGCAGTGTTAACATAGCTCACAGCAACCTCCAACTCCTGGGCTCAAGTGATCCTCTTGTCTCAGCCTTCTGAGTACCTGGGACTACAAGCACCCACCATGACACCCAGCCAGTTTCAGTAGAGATGGGGTCTCACTTTTTGCTCAGGCTGGTCTTGAACTTGGGAGCTTAAGCAATCCACCCACCTTGGCCTCCCAGAGTGCTAGGATTACAGGCATGAGCCATCTCCTCGAGCCTCAATTACTCTTAAAGCAATGCAATGAGACAGATAAACACCAAAGAGGGTGTCCACCACCTGCTAATTGTCATGGACCTAATTACAAGGGGTGGAGCAGAGATTGAAGCCCAGAAGGTCTGACTAGATTTCTTCTAGTCTGTCCATTAGAAGGCCCCTTATATTAACCACACACCCAAATCCACACTTTTTTTCATGGAGAGCACGTATTACTTTGCCACTGTGACAATGGGGCACAGGAGAGAAGAAATCTGCCCAGGGGCACAGTGAGATTCCACACCCCGTGCTCTTTCCAAGATACTCAGTGTCAGTGGGCCAGGCAGGAGGACACCCGTGGTTTCCTGCATGCCACTGACATTCCCATCTTTATCTAAATCTTCCAAATCACTTTGTAAGGAATAGATTATCTACAAGTAAAGAGGTAAGAATTGCAAGGGGTCACACTGCCCATCTCTCAGGTGTGAGATCCCAGGTCTGTGTCTAGCACAGGTGGGACCCAGGACCACCTGATGTCAAGGCTCTCCCCAACCTGCAGTCACTTTCTTTGTTCAAGAGAAACCTTATACCAAGCTGATATAATGAGAGTGACTGTATACTGTCAGTAGTATCAGAAAGTTGTATATTTCCCTATAATTCAGATGCCATTAAAATTTCTGCTCCTATGCCAGAACTCATCCAACATATAATGATTTTCCCGATCGGCTCCAATGTCTGGAGCTCAGGAATTGCATAAAATGAAAATACATCTAACAGGAACAGTCATAGCTTCTAAGAAGCATTTTCCAAGTGAAAATCCCAATGTGTGGGGCATGCAGTAAACTACAGGTGTCCTCCAGCCTGGCCCACCTGACAGAAAAAGAGGAATCTCCAGGAACATGAATGATGTGCCTAACAATGTGATATAATCAATGTGATATATGATGTGCCTCTCATTCCGTGAGAACCTTTTCCTGCCCAAAATAAGTAAGAGCTAAGGAGGATGTGGGTGGCAAAAAAACTGGATCGAGAATGGTCTGTTCTTATGTCTGACTTGATGAAAGTTTCATCTTAATTTGCATACAATGAATTCACAACTTAACAAAACAAAAAAAGACATGGAGAAGTCTGATGTTATTGGGTTAAATCTTCAGAAAAGAGTACTTCAAGGGAGAAAGTGACTTGGTCCCAAAGGCTTTGGCAGAACAGAATTGGCTTTTCCCCAGGGCAAGATCAAACAGGCCAACCTGGCAGGGATCCAGGGCGACAGCCCACCACTGGATCACTAAGCCTCCACTGGGAAATACTGGGCCACTTAACTCAGGTTTTACCTAAGAGGGAAAATGGTGACTGTTCCTGTCTCCACTCTGGCAGACAGTGCCTCTGAGTAGAATAAACACACTCCTCACCTTGCAGAGTGACAGAAACAAAAGCAGGCCTCACTCCCAACCCCAACATCGCCCAGCTGACAGGCATCTGAAATTCTAGATCTGCAGGACCCCTGGCGGAGTGTTACTATTAGCCTAATTTTAAACAGGTTTATAAAGACCTGGTTCAGAAAATCATGTGTAATAAATCCCTTAATTTCAACAGAAATAGGTCTATATTTTTATTAATAATCTCTGTAATAATGAATCAGTGTCCCACCTCCCCTACTAAATAAACATGGAACAGATATTGAAAGATTATTAGGTTGATAAGGTGCTAATGATTAGTCTGCTCAGGACACCACCTGTCTCAGGTCAGCCTAGCTTTCCCATGAGAAAGAAGTGTGCTCAAACAATTTCATAACTTAACAAATATTTACAGTTCTCATTTAAAACAAAATCTACCCAAGCTTCCCACCCTAACCAGTAGTAGTTTTTAGAACAACTTAACATTTAAATGAGGCACTTTTTTTTTTTTTTTTCCAGTTTCTGGCCAGGGCTGGGTTTGAACCCTCCACCTCTAGCATATGGGGCTGGCACCCTACTCCTTTGGGCCACAGGCACCGCCAGAACAACTTAACATTTAAAACGTCAACAACCCAAAATGTTCACTTCATAACATAAGAGGAGTTTTTCCCTTCCTAATACCTGTAAGCTAAAAGAAGCCTTCCTACAAATGAGTCGGTGTCTGTGAAAATACTCTGGGCAAATCTCAATGGCAGATCCTCCTGAATAGGACACCAGTCAGTCCGAAATCCGGACGTCACACTGGCTTCCTTGGCCTGAGCTGAACCCTGAAGCATATAACAAGACCCCTAGAGAAATCTGGTTGAACGGGCCTCTCCCTTGGGAGAAGCAGACCTGGATCAAAGTCTTTTGGGACGATTATTTAGCTATCCACTGCCTTCATTTTCTCAAATGCATATTGCAGATTACTCAACTTCTGTTATTACTGTAACATTTTGCAAACATGACATTTATAAATTAAAATCTGTAAATTTAATCATAAATCACCTACTAGTCAACTTTTTTCCAACTTGGATTCCAGTAATCCTTCCAGTGAGCTATCCCTGAGTAATAAGATTGGGTAATTTCAATCGGCTGTCTCGCCCTCCCCTGTCTGAAAGAAAGAAATGGTAACAAACAATAAAACTGGTCCACAGAGAAGTTCAAAAGGAAAGACCATGTAAAGTCAGCTACGCCCATTACAAAGAGCTCTGAAACCCGTGCGTGAAGGGGGACAAAGCATTTCAGATTTGTTTTTCTTTTTTTTTTTTTATTAAATCATATCTGTGTACATTGATATGATCGTGGGGCATCATACACTAGCTTCATAAACCGTTTGACAGATTTTCATCACACTGGGAGGAAATTACAGCATTAAATTCAATATAACTTACGAAACCTCCTGGGGTCCCTTGTGACATTTATGTATGTTTATCCAGTGCTGTCTCTAGCTTAAAAAAAAATACATAAATAAATAATGCTTACCATGCAGGATCCAAAAGTTTGGAAAGCTGCATCTTTTTCAAGTAGTAAGTTGCCATCTACCTGGGAAGTGTTTCCAAACAAATCACCAGCAGTAAGGGCATGAGATTTCATTTACTCACCTATTGATATCTGCAGGAATGCTGGAAGACTCAATGAAAAACTTCAAAAAAGTGCCACCTGGAGAAACAAATTGAACAAAGAGATTTTAAACACACACACACGCACACACACACACGAAAACTTACCATGCAATTCTAGTCTCATTAAACTATGTGATATTTCAAATATTGGTCCCAGGCTGCACATAGTTCAAATTGCACCAGAACATAATCACTCTGTGCCCCGAACACTGATGTGGGAGCATAAGGTCCAAACCACCGGTGAATCAGAAAAAATAAAAGAGGTCAGTGGGGAAAGTGTGGCCCAGGAACACGCAGCTAATTACATCCTTTCCTTCCCCTCACAGAGGAACCAACTTGAAAATACAACTTGTGTCCTGGAGGGTATTTTATGAACCACCATAAAAGGTCCAAATAATCCAGAAACAAATTAAGGAATGAAATATAAAATCGTGAATGAGGAAACTATCCTGGCAGTGCTTTATATGCTTTTTAGGTACTCTGTTAAATTTTTTTAAGTCAAATTCACAAAGATGTCCAAGGTTGGAGAAATGGAAAAATAGCCATTAAAACTCTAACAGTTAAAAGAGAAAGGGAGATGCAGGAACTCACGTAATGATTAGTTTATTCAGAAATCAAATCGTCCTTGTGGCAGTTTCAAAGTCTTGAGGTAAACTTTAGAAATTATGACCCTATTCATACATTCACAAGACAGAGAATCCTGAAGTATCTTTCCAGCATTGCTTTACAATGTGAACCATAAATGGAACAAATTTCTAATTACCACACTTAGCATTTGATGGAACTCTATTATGCACCTGGGACTATTTCAGGCATCCTAGTACAACCTTTCCAGGCAAGTATCTCATTAACATGAGGAAACCAATGTTAAAAGAAGTAGACAACCTTCCTTAGTATCTCCCACATCCAGGCTTTCCAAATCATGCCCTTTCCTCCCACCCCCTCCACACACTTGTTCTTTTAAGCATTCCTTCCACTCAACAAAACCTGCTTACCATCTCCCTTAAATAGGAACCCGACATGCCCTAATGCAAAATCCTGCAAAGAAAATTGGCTAGCAAATAACTAGCCAAGAACCTTTTTCTTTTTTGCATATTTAAAAATAATTTCCTTTAGAAAGGATGAAGCTAATTATGCTACTTAGAAGACACTGCAATACGGCACAAGAGTGACTTCTAATGTATCTTAAACACAAAACCCTTCTTTCTAAATACACAGTAATTTATAATACTTAGATACTTATAATATTTAGAAAAAGGGTTTTGCGTTCAAGAAACATTAAAAGTACAATTAGATGTGAAGAAATACGTTTAATTCCATGTAAGGAAACAGAAAACATTCAAACAGCGTCAACTCTGGTGACGAACAAGAAAACAAGAATGTCCATTTTTCCATTATCAAACTTCCAAATATAGATGGGATGACAACAAAAATTTGCAATACCAAGATATGACTATCCACACTTCTATCCAGAAAAATAACATCAGCAGTACTAGTGTTAATCCAAAATGTACCGGAACTGAGAGTGAAAAGCCAGCAGGAGGCTCAAAGGTGCCTCTATCTAAAGAATTCATGTTAGTTTTGAGATAAACTTGAAGATACTGGATAATAATCACTGGGTTTCACTTTATAAAAAAATAAATACACCAAATAATTTTGAACTCATAAGCTCCTTTAATATGTGTATAATAACTTAGAGAAACCATTTTTTTTTTTTTTTTTGTAAATTAATGACTAGCCCAATGCTAAGCCTTTCCTACAATTTTATTTTACTCCTTAAGAGAAATCATAATTAGCAATTTTATCTGGAAATAGTTTCTGTGAAATAAGCTACTAGGATTATTATGAATGGGCCTGTTATATATAAATGGAATTCTTGATCAACATTTCATATTTTCTAAAAGCTAAATGAGTCACAAAAGAATGAATCACCTGAATCTTAGCACTGCTCAAAATCAAAGATAGAATTTTTTAAAATCTCTTTACATACAACACAGCGAAGCTGTGCACAGTTAAGACAGATGTCAGGACTCTAACAACGTCAGAGAAGGTAGAGTTGCATCCTGATTCCCCCTAAGACTTTCCAAACTCACAGTGACTTGTGACAGTGTTAGGTAGAGAGGAGGGCAAACAGGTGACAAGGCAGTAGAGGAAGCGTCTGAGGTGGAAAGCAGGAACCCAACAGAATGCAGGAAAGAGACCACCGTATCAAAGATTTGTGGCTAGACACTTTTCCCTGGTTGCAACATGGACAGTGACCTTGACTGACCTGGGGCTCATTACTATCTACCACAGGAGTTTTAACACCCAGCACGTTTTTTGTGAAGGACTCTGGGAAGATGCATGCATAGACAGGAAACTGTTATATAACCCCAACCTGTTATGTGACCTGCTACATAACCCAATCTGTCTATCAGCCAAAGGCGGGAAACAACAACCAATCCTGAACATTCGGGAGAGAGGTGGGACAAACTAGTGAGCATCTAAAAGCTTGTGTGTACCTGGGGTCTTCCCCCCTCACAGAGAGTGGCCCATCTCTCCCTCTGAGATTTACTTTCAACTTTGCAATAAACACTGCCTCTCTGAGACTGGCTGGTCTTTGGGATCATTCTGTCATTGGCTCTACTGGGTACCAATATTCATTCCTGACACCGGGAGCCAAGGACTAGGGAACGTCCCCACAGACCTAACAGTAGTAGAAAGTATCTCTTAGAATAAATGTGACCCAAAGCTCCAGAGAAAAAAGCATTTAGGAATAAATTCTCAGTATTAAACTTTTCTGACAAAGAAGTCATATCTCAGGAGACCACCAAAGTGAGTAGAAAGATAAGACAGGCCAATTCTGCTCTGGCTTTGCTATGATTTTTATTTTTATTTAAAATGCTATTTCAAAAAAAAATGCATTATGCTAAAAATACACTAAGTCATAATTTCACACACAAAAAATGTATTAGCTATTAACCATCAGACACTGTTCTATATACTTTTGGAGAATTAATTCATTAACTTCTGACAAAAACCCCGATGTAGCCACCAGTAACATCCCATTTTAAAAAGGAGGAAAACAGCACAGAGAAACTTAAGAACTTTCCAGAAGTTCCAGGGCTTGCAAAAAGTGGTGCTAAGATTCTAATCTGTATACTTAAAATTACCACATTTAATTTTAACAACTATATATAATGCAGGCAGGAGAGAAAATTTTTGCCTCATTTTAAATTTGAGGGAAACTGAAACTCTGAGCAGTAAATACTGAGTAGCAGTATTTACTACTAGTCAAGAACAGAACCCAGGGCCTCTGGTGTGCAGGCCAATGCTACTTTTATATCTGTGCACTTTTGCCTTAGATGCTACAAACCAAAGCGTCACTTACATGTGGAGAGTGAGTGGTGCCTGTAATCACAGAGCAGGCACTTCAGGCTCTGCCCATGGGTGTGGCAACCGTTACAACACCAAGTCTAGCACAAAAAGGTAGCCTCACACTGCCAGGTCACCAGCTGTCCATTTTCCTACATACTGTAGTTTTTCCACTTACTGGTTGTTAAACACATGGGTTCACCTAAAAATTAGAAATAAGAGTCTTTATTATTAATCAATCTTTCATCTCCATTTTTGTATATGATTACTCTGCTTGGCTATTTAAATTATTTACAGGCCAATAAGTGTAGGCGCTGTTTATCCTAGCAAACATTCTAAGTAAAATTAAAGCCACCATGGTTTTGCACATTAAGGAGTTAAAAGGGTTTCACTTCCCACTCATCTCCATTTGGGTTGCATGCCCTTCTGTTCTGTTCCACTTCCGGAGATCAGGAGGAGAAACAATAACCGCCTTTAGTGCCCTCCCACGTGATAGGCACCAGCACTTATTTGTTGAATTGAATCGCCCAAAGCAGGAAGCAGAGTTGTAAGGCCTCTTTCTCAGTTACAAATTTCTAAGACTCCGTTTGAATTGTTCCATGCTACTCTGTAATCCTAGCACCAAGGAGTGAAAACTACCTTGGAGGTTACAGGGATAAATTTCAGCTCAATAAAGAATGAACTTGACAACAAACAGTCATCCCATAGTAGTCCAGGTGACCTATGGGGTGGGCTGAGGGACAGCAGCTCTTGATCACAGAGGCCACAGAGGGAGAGAGCCCAATAACTAACTGTCCTCTTAACAGGGAGACTCTGTCCTTGAAACTACACCCATGGAGAACGGGAGTTCCACAGCAGAGCACTGTGTATTACAGGACTACTTTCCCCTTCATTTTCTCACTTGACATACACTACATGTCTGTGGGTGGGGACAGACATCACGGATTATTCCCACTTTATATACTTGGAATTTGAGTAACTTAAGCTGAAGCACACAATTAGTAAATGCTAGAATCAAGCTTTGATTCCAGGTGGGCAATACCACAACAATCTACTTAGGATGCTTTCAGCCATCATTCTTATCTATGAAGGACAGGGGCAAGGGTGGGCCCCTGGAGCTGAATACCAAAGCAGATGAGCTAAAAGCAAAATATGGTTAAGATCCCTGCCACTCTCACAAACCATTCCTTCTGCCTGACTAAGAAGGGCTGGTTACACTTGTGGCTCTGTGTACATGAGTCAGTCACCTAAAGGAACAACTGTCCTAATCCTACTTTGCTCTGCTCTGTTGATACAACAAACGCTTAGGGAAGTTTGTCCACATTTAAGGGCAGGTTTAGTGAAAGCATAATAATTACAAAGAACAGTGTCCCGTTTCTGCATCCAAAGCATAAATTGTCATTCAAAGACTGGGTTTGGCGGTAGTTTTTTTTTTTTTTTTTAAAGTCACTGAAATGCATTTTCTGACAATAGGTCCAGGACAACTTCACACTTGTGCCTGATAACAGGATTTAATAGAAACAGGTCAGTCACTGAAGGATTGCTGGGCCCTGGGAGACTTTTAAGAAAAGACAGGAGAGTGTCAAGTTTCACGGACCTGTCTACCCAGCAGAGAGGGTGGCAGGCTGCCAAAGGCTGAACTGTGTTAACGCATTTGAAATGCTGGGAACTTGAACCTCCACAATGCCTGCCCTGCCAGTCAGCCACAATGGTGAGTAACTAAAGTTCAAGTTTCCAAAGACCTCACAGTATAAGCCAAATGTCACGAATCACCAACACTTCCTTTCACTCTGAATGAAAGAGAAAATCCTCAATTCAAACGTCACCACATCAGCGCCAAGCTGTTAGACAGTAAGGTTTTAAAGATGTGGATACAGCAGAACAGCCTACTGATGTGCCAGCAGCAAGTCAGATTCAATTACACTGCAGTTTAACACGCGGGGTTGTACATCAAAACACTGCTATTGTCATTCATGCCGAGCCAGGACCATGCCCATTCACATCCTCATTGCTTCTTTCTCGGTATTTAGTTATAAACATAGAAGAACCTCCATAGTTGACCACCTCCCTATGTTGACCTGTTTGTTACAGTCCCTTGGGTAGTCAACTTACAGAGGTTCTGCTGTCCATGGGACGACAAGCTCTTGGAGAACAAAATTGATTCCAGCTTACCCCTTTCTGTATCTCTCATAGTACACGGCACAGAGTAAAGTGTTTACTGAATAAACAATAGCATTTCCTACAGATAGTATTTAGAAAAGGCAGGTTGCAGGGAAGAGAAAAACTGGGTTAATAGGCATGGAGAAAATCATCACAGAAGGTTAAGAGCAGGAATACTAGAATGAAAAGAAAATCTGCAGGCTCTGGTTAAGTTCCTCTGCCCAAGGCAGGGGGAATCCTCAGATGTGTGTGTTTCTTAAACACGTCTGGACAACCTCTGTGAACAACTTTTGTTCTAGAAAAGACTTAGAATCTGGGTGGAGAAAGAGAGTGTCAGGGGTGAGTGAATATAATTGAATAATTGAAGAGCTCATTAGATAATTCTGAGTCCAGATGACTGTCACTCAACAGTCTTGCTTTTTTTTTTTTCGCTTTTTCTAAAATTTATTTTGGATTAATATGAGGGTACATACAGCTGGGCGTGGTGGCTCATGCCTGTAATCCTAGTACTTTGGGAGGCAGAGACAGGTGGATCACTTGAGCTCAGGAGTTCTAGACCAGTCTGAGTAAGAGTGAGACCCTGTCTCTAAAACTAGCTGGGTGTTGTGGTGGGCACCTGTAGTCCCAGCTACTTGGGAAGCTGAGGCAAGAGAATCGCTTAAGCCCTAGAGTTTGGGGTTGCTGTGAGCTATGATGCCACAGCACTCTAACCAGGGTGAGAGAGAGAGACTCTGTCTAAAAACAAAAAAAGGGGGAATATACAATTAGGTATATACAATTACCTAATATATAGGTATATTAATTAGGTTATTGTTTTCATTTGTAAGGTCAAGTCTGAGTTGTAGTTGTGAACTCACCCAGGAATGTGCCATTCACCCATAGAGTGTACCTGCTAGGGAGGAATTGACCCACCCCTTCCCCCTCCTTGAATTTAACTGAGTTATTCTCTCATGTGTGTACACTGTTGTTAGTCTACAGGTTTCAAAAACATTTCACGAGTTTTGGCCTCATCCTTACACAAGGGCCATGCTGTATCATTCCAATGTCAGTGTATAACTCTGAATATAGGTATGTGATGATTTTGTAGGACAGAAACTACTGTGAATGGTGTCAAGCATCAGCAATGTGTCTATCTCATCAAATGCCCTAACTCCTTATTCCACAAACCCAGGTGCCCTAGGCAGACAGGTGAGTGCAGCGGGGGCAGCGTGGGGAGCGTGCCAGGGAGACAGGTGGCTGCAGTGAGGGGCTTGCACAGTAAGTGCTGACAAGCCCTTTCTCTGTTAGACACTTCTCAACAGTCTGCATTCCAAATCTGAGCATAAACTTTAAGTAATAACATACCAATGTTCCTGGAAAACAGATGCCAAGATTAAAACTAGAAATAAAGAACAGTTACTCATTAAAAAGATTTCCAAATGGTATTTGTGGACACACACAGGCCAAAGCCTATATACAGCCAGATGAGGTCCTGGTCCCAGGCTGGCTGTCAATTATAAACCCACTAAAGTGCAGGAACGGGCCTGTTTAACCTGTGGAATGCTTCCCAAAGATCTCTGTATAATCTTCAAGGGTTTCTGACTCTGCCAACTGTTTATGCCACCAGCTCATCTTCATGGGAGAAGCCTTATTATCTTCAGACAGGAGAACCTCATTCGCCATCAAGACAAGCCAATTCACCATGTGGGAAATTCATTTCTTTTAGAGGATTTGCATTCTTCTGAAAATAAAAGGGACCAGGGAGTCTTAATATCTAAGCAAGGCTCTAATGGTGAAATGGAATGTAGTTTGCTTTTGGAATCTCAGCTTCCCTACCTAAAATATTTACCTTTTTTGTTACCTTACATATGTGTAAGAGTATTCATCTGTTCGTGATTCTATTTGCACCCAGCCAACAAATATTGTCTGGGTACTAGTGCAAGGAAGGCACCGCGTGCTGCTCCTTTCTCGTGGCCCGGGGCAGCCTCCTCGCAGTACCAGCAGTGCCTTCCTCCCGTCTCTCCGCACGTCTGATACCATCATCCACCCACAAAGCACACGGCCGCTGCTGTCTTTTCCAGCCTTGTTTGCATCTTAAGTTTTGGTCTACACAATCCTACCTTGAGTTTTTCTAAAAATTTGACATTTGTGAAGCACAGTCTAAGAAGGGGATCTCAGGTTGTGCCTGAGAAAGCCCAGAAGCCACACGTCACGTAAAGTGTGAGTGAGGACGGCTTCCAGATGGAGTCTCAGAGGAATAAAACCACTTCAGACACCAACTACAAGAGAACACTGTGACCAAGCTTTTACCGCTTTTAGGGAGAAACATTTCAAGAAATTTGCTTTAAAAAAAATCCGCATCGTGACAAGACAAAGGCAATAAACCTTTAGTATAATATACAGTGTAATTTATCAATAAAATAAATCCCCATCCTAGCACTCTGGGAGGCCAAGGTGGGTGGATTACTTGACCTCACAAGTTCCAGACCAGCCTGAGCAAAAGCGAGACCCTGTCTCTACTAAAAATAGAAAAAAATGAGGCAAGAGGATGGCTTGAGCCTGAGCTGGAGGTTGCTGTGAGCTATGATGCTACGGCACTCTACCCAGGGCGACACCTTGAGACTCTGTATCAAAAAAAAAAAAAAAAAAAAAAAAAAAAATCCCCAAAATGTCCTTGGCAATAAAGCCCCACAGTGATGCCTACTTGGTACAGTCACTACCCTGCAAAAGGAGGGAAACAGAAGCTCATCTATTGCCCTTCAGAAAGGAGACAATGAGATGAGCACTTTCTCCTGAAGTCTCCTAGAATGACCTTGCTCACCTAAACAAGAATTCACATGCCACAAAGAAATACAAGGGTTTACTATTAAAACATAACAACTACAACACATAATAGAAATCTTATCTCTGAATTGTTATTTATAAAGTCATGCAAATAAAACTTGGGAGGGGGCGTCCCACCACAAATTAGAGACTGAAGGCAAATATGCTGAAAACAAAATGACGCCAAAGCTGCGTGTGGAAGACTCAAGGGCTGACCATGGAGTCCCTTTGGCGAGGTCATCCCGTTCCTAAGGTGCACATATCACGGGTGACACCCCACTCCCCCACTCAGAAGAGCCACTGCATGCCCTCTCCCTCAGACACCACGCCGGTCTTCACCAGGAAGAGCCACTCCTCTCCCTCAGACCCTCAGGCCTCTCGTCCTGTCCCTTCTCCATGGCACTACACACAGAGCTCTTATTCAAAATGTATAAATGAGAGAGATCCTGGCCAAGAGGCAGAGGCTTCTGTAACAGTTCTCAGTGCATGAACCTTGCAGAGACTCTTTACATTAGAAAGGAAGGAGGGAGGTGCGGGGAAAAAGCGCTCTCCAGGACGCACCTGGGAAGAGAGGAAAAGTAGAAAAAGCCATGGTTCATTCTCCCTCCTTCCTTTCCCAAGGGCAACATTCAAAATTGGGCGTGTGGAATGTCCTCCTCATGGTATTGTGCTTCCCTGTTTTTGTGACCCCAAAACTGATGTTCTGTTCTCCAAACCTCAATTTTGAAGCTCCAAAGTATCTGCCTCCATGACTATTTTGTCTTCCCTGTGTACATCCCTTAGTATATACTAAGACCCAACTTGACTGCTGTCTTCCACAAAGCCTTCTCCAATCCCCCCCCCCCTTTTGCTCCTGTTTCCTTGTCCAACTCCCTGTTTCAAGTCCATCCATCCATTTATCTCATGGCTAACATTCACAGACTGTGGCTTGGGGGTGACATTACAAAAATAACCATCGCTCCATCCTTGACCAAGAAGGACTCATGGAGGCAGGTCCTCCCAAATCACAGATGTGCAAAAGGCCTGTCCTCTCACTTCATTCAAATCTCCACTCAAGTGGAGACCTCCTTCCCTGACCACCTAACTGAAGGAGCAGTGCACCCCTCTCCTGCTGGTTGCTGCCCTCAGCCTTCTCTCTATCTGTCCACAGCTCTCACCACTGCCCAACATCCATCCGTACACAGGGATAAGATGGATACAGAGGGACAGCGATCTCTACACAGATAGGGATGGATAGATTTTATTTTAAGTTATCTACTCTGTCCTCTAGATTATAAGCTCCATTAAGGCAAAGCCTTTAATATGTTTTGGCCTGTGATGTATAGATGCCCAATATCTGGAATAGTACCTGAGAAAGACTGAGTTCTCAGTAAGTGTCCACTGATGTACATGTGTGGGCAGATGGTAATGTCTTGCCCTAAAAAAAAAAAAAAAACTGGGGGGCAGGGGAAGGAGATTAGGTGAGGATAGGGAGGAAAATTTGCTCTGTCAAAACTTTTTAAGTTTGAGGTACCCAGCTGGGCAACCAGGTAGGGAGGATTCCAATAGGCAATGGATCTAGAACTTAGGAGGGAGTTCAGAGCAGGCAATATAGTTTGGGAAGTGATCAGCATATAGGAGGTGACTGAAGCCATGAGTAAGGGTAAGATTGCCCCAGAAAAGTATGTCAAGCAAGGAAGGAAGAGCTGGCTACAATATAGTTAAAAAAAAAAAAAAAAAAATAGCATCTACTCCCTCCCCCCTAGGGACATGTATATACTAAGGAGTCAGTGCGAGCAAAGCCTCTGATCGCTCTCTCTGTTCAAGGCAGCCAAATCACTCCATGCAGTGAGTGCTCACACATGCCAACTAAATATATGAACACCACATAAGACTGAGAAAGCACTTTTAATGCCGAAAGACAAGCATTTGTCCACAGCATGGACATTGCATTTATACATACCGCTATCTATTTTTTGGTAGGGCTTTGAGTTACTCTGGTCTGTCCAAAGTTTCAGAGATACTGCAGCAGTATGCACAGTGTCCAATGATACTGTGTTACTTTCTATTATCCAGTGGAGAAAAGAAAACAGACAGGAACTCAGTATCCAGGGATGGGACATAAAGGGAAAATACTCCTTTCTACAAGGTCTGTGAACATAAATGTCTACCATGGGCAGGCACAAGTACTATAGTGACAGATTTAAACCCAAATCCACAAGGAGAAAAACTTTTTGGCACAGACTAAAAAGTCGTGACAAATGTGGCATTTGACCGAAACTCAAAGGATGACTTCGATGTAAAGGTCTAATTTTAAGATACAAAAAAATACTGGTTGGCTTCGTGGTTAGCTTTTAAGTTTGCAACTAACTGAAGCTTAACTAAAAATAACAGCCCAAGTCAGTGACAGGAAAACAAACGTCACTATGGCTGCCCCATTTAGAGGAGTGGGTCAGGGAGGGGAAGGCCCAGCATCAAGGCTGCTCAATCACTGAAGCAGCCAGGAAAGGGGCCTGCTAGACGTGGCTCTGCAGAGAGCCTCTCATGAAGGGACCCTGGGGCAGAGAAGGAAGTGACCAGAATTCTTCCCCAGCTACAATCAGTGTGTCTCTGCTTTTACCTTTTTCCCCCCGATGTTAGAATTCCACACAAAATTTTAAAGGATACATTTACTGTTAAAAGAAATACTTTGAGGCCAGGTACAATGGCTCATGCCTGTAAGCCTAGTACTCTAGAAGGCCGAGGCAGGTGGACTGCTTGAGCTCAAGAATTCAAGACCAGCCTGAGCAAGAGCAAGATCTCTGTCTCTAAAACTAGCCAGACAATGTGACAGGTGCCTGTAGTCCCAGCTACTCGGAAGGCTGAGGCAGGAGGATCGCTCGAGCCCAAGGGTTTGAGGTTGTGCTGTGAGCTATTATGATGCCATAGTACTCCAGCCTGGGCAGCAGCAGGAGACTCTATCTCAAAAAAAGAAAAAAAGACAAGACAAGAAAAAACAAATACTTTAGATGCCACTGACTTGGAGCAAATTAATTAAATGGCTAGGGAGGATCACAAGTTTTAAGGTTCTAATTTTTATATCCAATTTTACAATTGACTCAAAAATTGACCACCCTGGTGACAGTTACCCATTGGGGTAGGTTGTTGCCAAGATTAAGAACTATATAAGTTTTAGAATTCTGTAATACTTAAATTTTTTATAATAGAAACAAATACTTTTCTCATTAAAAAGTGCTTCACATAAAAGTTTACTTCAGACCATGTGTCTTCTCCACTTTTCAGAGGAAACAAATGATAACTAAATCCATTTGCTCGACTAAGATGAAATCCTACCAAGGCAGCCTAGATTACCACATGTATGTTAAGACACTGGTGAAAAAAATGTTCCATGTGTAATAGTAACACACTATTCATATAGAACCATTCCCTAAGGGAACTGTGTGCATTGGTATATTCTTTCCTAACAACTTCCAAAAAAATTCCTGTATGCTATTCTTTCACAGATGAAAATCAAGTGTTTCAAATTTTAATTACAAAATGGTATTCAACTAATGGAAAAAACTAGAACAACAACAGAGAATAATGGAGTTAAAACAGAAGCAAATTTCTCTTTTAATGCCAGCCCTCCTCTCAATTCCAAAAGAGGAAGAGGGCATGTTCACATCAAGAATCAGGAGGCATTAGTTCAATAACCTCTGTTCTGACAGAGGTGGAAGTTTTATCTTCAGAGTGAAGAGACTCACTGACAGTGGGCTCTAAGATCCTGGTCCACAGGGAGTGTTTCCACTTTCCCTTTTAGTTGTTGAAGATGTGGGCAGGGTACCCTCAGCACACCAAGATGCACTGGTTGGGGCTGCGGAGCACCAGGGCAACAGCTCCATTTGGTCCCAGGAGGAAAAGCTGGACTCGGACATCCCTCTGCGCCCTCTAACCCAGTCTCTAACCCTTCCTTGCGCCCCTATATCACACATGTGGGCAGGGCTAAAAGTATCCAGCCCAGCTAACTGGCCCATATGGTAACTAAAACCTGACCTTGGTCTCACCATCCCCATCGTCTAACCAAATGTGTTCACTGGCTGCAAATTCTTGAAATAAATCTCAGATGCATTTCCCAACTAACAACAAAAAAAAGTGACAGGACACAGATTTCTCTAGGAATGGAAACTTGTTTTACTTATTAATAGCCAACCACCTACCAAAGAGAAAAAGAACTAAAAACATAGCCTCTATTTTAATGAATAAGTTGAACAAGGAAAGAAAACAGCACTAAAACGGAATGTTACAGCTTAGAATAATCTCCTTTATTTCTGCCTGCCCTGGAAAACAAAAGACAAAAGACAAAAAGAAGAAAACAAAGGGGAGATAATGTATTTTAGTTTCTGGGTCTCTTGAAAAGTCGTCACTAGGCAATCACTGGACAATTTCAAGAAAAAGAGTTAGAGGACGTTTAACCTCCTGATTTAAATTTGCAAGATCATCTCAAAAAAGAATGGAAGAAAATAGAATTTTCATATACTGCCTGCTAAAAAAGGAAACAAATAAATAAAAGGCAAGGTGCCCAACTTTACTTTTTGCTCTCCTGTCTGCCAGGCACCTTTAACGGATTTCAATTTCTCCTCTTCCTAAGGAGCCCATCCCTTCATGCAGGTGCTCACAGGCCACGCAGGACTTCGGGTCTCTTGAAGGTCAGCTGGAGGGAGGCAAACTGCTTTGCCATTATGTGGTAGGCTAGAGCTGGACGCAATTTGGAGGAGGAGGGCACGGCCCGGGGACACTATCCGGAGACACTATAAATTCAGTGTCACCAGGAACTATGTTCAATGTGGTTTGGTATCCCACAAAGAACCTTTCCTTGGTATTTTTGTCATTCTAGGTTCACCATGGAGCCAGATGATTTACAAATCCTGCTTTGGATAATTTTCTCAACTTTTTAAAATTAATTGTTTCCAATAACACTGAGCCAAATAATTTCTTCGTACTTTATAGATCATGTAAAGCCCAGCAAACTTGATAATTAGTAGTGCAATTGTTCTTCACAGGAAGCACCCACATACATTTCTGTGGGGATCTTGTTAATACATTGAGTCAAGTCAGCTCTGTCATCAGTGTCATCCTCTGAAGAGATCGAATGTCATTTTCTAAAATGACAACCTCGCTCACTTCCTTCTTCCCACCCACTCCTCAATTTCCACAGGCAATGTTATCATGCAAGGCAAATGAGACACACTGCCATTTCTAGGCATGGGGAGCTCAAAACATTTTAAATCAAAGGCTAATATGAAAAAAGATTGATTTTCCTTGTGTGCTAACAATACGTGAATATTAAAATGAGTTGTTTTATAAACGTGGAACACTGCAAGAGGCCACCTTGGGCAACCTCTGACCGACTTACAGAAGTGACCCAATTTTTATGTTCTACTTTTGAAGATCTCCAGGGCAGAAATTCCACAATCCTCACTGGTAGCCTGACTCATGGTTTAACTTCCTTCAGATGCAAAGGGGACTGTTTCTCTCGATGTTTGTTTTTAAGTTAAACAAGAGCTCAACTTTTATAAAAGGTGCCATCTGAACCCTGAAACTGGCACATGAAACAACACAAAAGTGAGTAACCAAGAACTAGGTTACATGTTCAACCACAGGTCCTGGGGAAGTGTTCCTGGCTACTAAGGACAGTCCTACTGTGCTGTCCTGAAGCTGAGTCCACGGGTGTCTGCATTCACAACTCAAGGTCACAAGCTTAAGAAACAATCCCACATCTCCCAGAAGGAAAGCAGCTTCTGTGCAACCTTTTCTAAGTCTTCCACACTTCTTACATGAAGACAAGAAAGTTTCGGTTTTTGATATCCTTTTCCATTTTTTTAAGAGTCCTTTAAGGAATTATCATACTCAGTATTCTTAAATTATTTTTAAAGGTGAACTTTCCACTGAGCTACACTTCTTGAAACAAGTCTTCTAGAGATTTTGCCCTTGACCTCCTGGAATTTTTCAATGAAACTTGAAAAAGATGTTTACCTGACCCTAAAATTTTGCTAATGAAAACTCTGTTTTTAATTCTTGGAACTATTCTTTCTCTTTTCCTTGTCATGACCTTTGGGAAAGAAACCCAAGTACAAATGTTGGCTTGACCTCAAGGTCTAATAGTTTCTTAAGAACTTGGAAAGAATCATAAAGGCATTAATTACATTCCCTTCTCTGGATGGTCCTTTGCACTTCACCTGCTTAGGAGAATCAATGGAAAGATAGGAAATGACAGCATTTTGTCTTTTTAACAAAAGAAAGATGCTAATCAAGGTAAGAATAACAGGATTATTATGAACTTCTCAAAGGCAGTAAGAGAACAGAAAGGACTATGACCTCAGGGGCAGGGAGAAGGAAGAGTAAGGACAATTTTCTGCCAATTAAAGTGTTTAAATGAGGCTGAATTCCAGAGTCTTTGGCAGAGGGCATTTGGGGAGTTTTATAATTAGACACCTATAAACCAGGTTCTACCTATTTCCAGGAATGAGAGGGGATCTTTTCAACTCCTGGTTGCATGATGCAGAGGGACAGGAAGCATTTGGTTCTACTTGGGATGACAATGTTCACAGATCTCCGGAGGATGATTTAAAGGATTAGCTTTGGACAGACACTATGAGTGTCAGTGGCTTTCAAAAGGTGTGGGAGTGAGCAGAAGCCACAGCTCCAACTGTCTCCCTTGCTTGATGGGGGAGAAGAATCTTGACAGTTTAAATCGGGGTATGTAGAATAAATAGGAAACAGAAGATGAGGCAGGTTTCAAAAGCTATTATTTCTCAAAATTACCCCAAGGAAGCTATTGTGGGTGTGTGTAGCATGGGAGAGTCAGAAGTGGATATTCAAGCCTGGAAGCAGCCCAGCCAGTGGAAAGAATGTCCAGCAACTACAAACCCTCAGGAGTACTAATAACCTCAGCAGAAACAGACAATCGTTACCGTCACCATCATCCAGTCACTGAGCCTGGCCAGTGCAAGACACTGTACTAAGCATTACTGGCCTTTATCTCCAAGGAAAATGCACAATTTTACAAGATAGGCTCTTAGCCCCATTTTACAGATGGGAAGCTCAGGGGTGGGGTGGGATGGACAGAGCAGCTTGTCCAAGGCCTTCCAGCTCACAGGCTGCACGGCCCTTCTCAGACTCCATCCCAGTGACCTAAAAGGCTGCAGAGCCTCAGAAGTTGGCGTAGGAGCAAGAAGGCCTTTTTTGGGTAATATAGGACTTTCCCTCTCGAAAGGACTTGAGGATGAAGAACAGCACCCACTGTGGAGTTCAGATTCTTGGCTTCAAGCACCAGCTCCCTCGCTGCACAGCTGTGAAGATCAAGTCAGATGATCTCATCATGATAAGGCAGGACACACACACACAGACTGCTGTTGTTCCTTCGTGTCATCCCATTTGGTTTTCATGTTGTCTCATTTGCAGAGGGCGTCATCACAACTGGTATTCCAGAAGCACTGTGGGGAATACGGGAACTCAGTGTCCTCTCGCATAAACGCAGAAGCTGCAGCCGGGCATGCTGCCTCATCTCACAGCTGGCATTCCACAGGCTCCTGTCCCCCGAGCTTTGTCTCAGTTGCCACATAACCTCAACACTCAGCCAACTGAGCCCAGGACAAGTCCAGCTGCTCACCACGATTTCAGCATCCCAACGGCGACTACATTGGGGGATGGCACGCCCTCCTGCCCCACTGACTCACACAGTAGGTATACACAATAAAATACAAAACAGCAAAAGGTCCAGATTTTATGTGGGGAAAGTCAACCCTTAAATTCTGTCCCATTATTCAACTTAGGGTCCTTTGCTTACTAACAGAGCATAAATCATGATTTTAGCAATCATTTAAAAAGCACTAAAAAAGGGCATTGCCATACAAAAAAAAAAATAGAATTTTATTTATACACTCCCCCCCAACACACACACACAGACACACTAAGACCTGGAATATTTCTTTTAATCCTTTTTTGCTGCCTAATGATGCTGAGTGGATTTATAAGCTCAGTAAATTTATTTCTTTGAGGTGGGGAGAAACATAGAAGCTGTCACTTCAGTAACAAACTGTTAGATTATTACAACTACTCCTATCCTTTCAATTCTGCCCTTCCTTATTAGTAATAAAGGTAGTTCTTACAGCCATCTAAAGTCCTTGCCATATAAATTATGAAAAACAGATATCAAACGAGGCAAATCTAAATACCTTGAACTTTGCTAACAATATTAAATTAAGTTAAAATGTCTGTCGCACAGCAAATTAAAGCTGGTTGCAGAGATGCACATCTTCCACAGTCTGTGTGCTGGCATGGTTGATGCTTGTTGGCAAAGAAGCCAATGAGAGCTTTCTCACTAAACAGGACAGATGACAATGGCAGTATAGGACAGATGACAATGACAGCCACTGCATGCTAACCAGCTAACCATTATGAAAGAATTTGCCCCTTTAAAGGGCCTGCAGGCAAAGATAAATTATTCAACAGAAAAAGACCTCCAGAAAAATACTGACACCTCCAACCTCTGCTTTTTTCTCTCCATCCCACACCTCATAGACAAAGGGGAAGGACTCAGGCCTGAATCCTAAATGTGCCATGCCCACATGTAAGCCATTATGGGTAACTGTGCTTGAAATTTAATTCCACATCTGCTCTTCTGCAGCCTTTGGAAATCTTACGAATTTCTCTGACAACTGTTTGCAAAGGCCATAATCACAGGCATCTGTAACTGTATCCTCAGCTACAAGGCAAAACACCACATAATCCCAAGAGGGTTTTGGTCAAACCTTACTTGGTTTCTCATCTCTCTTTCTGTCTTTAAAATTGTGCTGAGCCTTCAATTTGCAGAGGGAGCTGATTAGCATGGGAAGGAGGCCATACAGGCCCTCTGTACTGTCCCCACCACATGGCCTAGCAAATCCTTATCATCTCCATGTGGTCATGGCCTCCCTGACCCACCCTCAGAAAGAGGCCTTGTGGCTCTAGAGGAGGCAACCTGAGCTAAGGGCAAGTGAGGGTCCCAGGGCCAGTTCATGTTCTCCCTGCTGGTTCCAGAATCCCAGAAGGAAGCACAGGGATGTAGCCGGGCTCCACGTAACCCCAAACAGATGCATCAGTCCTCTGCCTACTCTCACTTGGGACACCAGAAGCTGTGTGGCTCAGGGGCTGAATCTGCCCTTTCATGTCACAGCTGGCCTCCAGCCAGACACGGGACCTTAAGCAAACAACTAACTTCCTTGGTCCCTTACTTAAGACATTTAACGATGACCGTTTATTAGATGGATCCCTGAACTGTTCTACCTTTCATCCTATAAATGCAAGAGTCAAGTGGGAAAAGGTCTGGTCCCAATGAGGCCATGCACTGGCTTAGTAACCTCCCCTTGTTTTTTTTTTTTGTTCTAATAATCCAGTTTCTCGCCACCTCCTAGTTTTTCTTCTGAGAAACAAATGTAACAAACAAACAAATGTAACAATGTACACAGACATGATCTTTAAGGGATGAAGCTCATGAAATTCTAAATTATTCTGCCCTAATCCTCATTATTACCTTCAAAAGCTCCATGCTGATGGTCAATAGCTCTGGACCCAGAAAGGCAGTGTTACTTATGACTGTTAGTCAATTTTCTCATTTGTAAAGTGGGATAAAATAATAGTACCTTAACACAGTTAGTGTGGGGATTAAATGAGCAAATGTAAAGAAAGCACTAAAATAGTGCCTACAAAAATGGTGCCTAATATTTGTTTCCCTCATTACCCTTGGTGAACCTTATTTGATCAAGCTCCTTTCAAAATAAATTACCTTTTTGAAGCTGTTCAGCTTTAGTGAGCTAAGGAACAGGGAGGGACTAATACACACTGTTAAAGGCCTTATCCCGTTTCATCCTGCCAACCAACGTGCGCGGCAGATGTCATTATCCCTTTTTATGTGAGGTTCAGAAAGGTAGATTCAAAGTTCAGAAAGGCAATGAATGGCATCCAGGACTCAAAGTCAGGCCTGAATGACCCAGACTCTGCTCCCCACTGCACCCAGTTTCCACGTAGATGCAAAGTAGGGGAATAATAATGGAATGGTTTTGTTTAGAATTTGAAAGTCTTCTAATTTACATAGGTCATGTAACTCAAAGTCTATTGTATCAGATTTGGACTGAAGCAGTCACATTCGGGTCCTGACGTCCTTCCCCACCACCCCTCCTCGACCTACACCCTCACAAACAGGCGAGCAGACTCCGGCTGCACAGCCAGTCCCGTGTGCACGCCGGTTCGCATCTGCCTCTCCCGACAGGGCCTGGGTTGGCTCCTTGAGGCCTGGCACTATGTCTGGTTCACCTCAAATGCCCAGAACCTGCCCAATGCCTCGACCAGAGCAGGACACAATTGTCACCTTAACAAATGCATGAAAAGTAGCCACCAAGATAGTCCTTCCCGTACTGAGGACTGGTTCATCTGACAGTTAGTAATGTCCCTTCAGGATATGATCTGTGTTGTAGGCAAGGCCACGCTGTAAAAGGCATTTCATTAGTCTGTGTAACTGGAAATATACCTAACTAAAATATCTCATAACATCACGGAAGTTAACTTGCCTGCTATGAAATGCTATTGAATCTTTCTACAAAGGCCCACACTGTCAGACACACGGCTTTGCGAGAGCTCGGGCCTCATTACACCTCCTTTTCCCCCTTTGGTCCAGGAAGACCCAGCCAGTAACAACAACAGAAGTGGGCCATGGTTTTAGAGGCATGCTGTAGTGAAAAGTTGGCTTTGGATCATCATATTTCCCAATGAACAAGTACCTGGCAAGAGAGCAGATACAAACTAAGATAAAGGTATTAACTGATTTTATAAGCAAAATAAAATCCAAGTTCTTTACAAAGCTGTACCTATAACCTCAAAAGTCACTTTACCATGCCTCCTATTTTATATTTTTTTACTAACTCTATTGAATTCATTTTTTCCTTCTAATTTCATACATTTTTTACAATTAATGAATACTAAAAGTTTCTATCAAAGATATTTGGAAGCGTGTTTTTTGATTTCTTTTTTTTTCCAGTTAGAACCGGGTCTTCCTCCTGAAAAGGTTGAGAATCACTCAGGCATACAACTGCCACTTAAAATGTAAGTGCAAATTTGTTGAATAAACTGTTTTGAAAACACTTATGATGTTTATTCACAGATTAAATAAAAATCAACCAACTGTTACAAAGGGCATTTTTATATCAATTTATTTTCACTAAATACCATACAAAACCTAGAAATAGTTACATCATCCATGATGGAACATTTAGTCTTACCAAAATTAGGCAAAAATAACATAAATTCTTAATACCTCTATTAGATTTTCACATAAATGGATAACACAGTTTTGCCTTATGTAACCACACATTTATAGTTAAGAATGTTGCCTAGTCTCGAAGCCTTTGTGTCTATTTAGGAATCTTTGATCCTTTATACCTGGGAGCTTGTGACACTTCTGAGAAAATCAAAGTGTTTACCAATAAAAATTAACTGAGTGTCTCAGTCTTAACCTAGTGACACATTTAATGCACTCATTTGTGATGGAAGGGCGAAATTGGATTTACCATTTTTGTAAAATCTCCTCAGAATAGTTCCTATCTGCACAGAAAGGAACTCTGAGGAATTAAAACAGCCATGGCTTGGTGAGTACGAGTAAATTCAGAGGAACAAATGAAGATGAAGCCCTAACCCCCAATGACCAAGTTGTTTGTTCCCAGGACCAAACAACAAATGAAATTCAAAGACCAGGCAAAGCCGTTGACCTTAAGTGCCCTCACATTTTTCCCTCTGCAGATTTTGCAACAGTTTACAGTTTCTTTATCTTTATTAGGACATTTCCCTCATCAAATTAATGAGTCACTAAACAAAAGGCTTCCTAAAATGTTAACATTTGAGAATAAACTATCTGCTAAGGCTCTACTAGAAACGACAAGTCATAACTTGCCATGGCTTTTCAATGAAATCATCTGGGAAGAGCAAGGCAGAAAAGTTGGAACAGAAATAGAGGATGACGACGTAAAATTCAAAGTAAATTCTGAGTCCAACCCAGAGAAAATGTTCTCAATCCTTTTTTCTTTTTTGGAGACAGAGTCTTATTCTGTCACCCTGGGTAGAATGCTGTGGCTTCATAGCTCACAGCAAATCCAAAGTCTTGGGCCAAGTGATCCCCTTTGCCTCAGCCTTCCAAGTAGGTGCCCACCACAATGCCTGGCTGATTTTTCTGTTTTCAGTAGAGATGGAGACTTGCTCTTGCTCAAGCTGGTCTCAAACTCTTGAGCATAAGCAATCTACCCACCTCAGCCTCCCAGAGTGCTAGGGTTACAGGTGTGAGCCGCCACATCTGGTTCGCAATCCTTTTTGTCCTGTAATCGTTAGCATCATCGTCTCTACCCTCCTGCCTTTATGGAGTACTTTCTTTCTGACAAGGGGAGGAAAAGGCGGTAGAAACCTCGTGTTGGAGGGAACTGAAGGAACAGAAAGAAAGCTTCTTAGCTGAGGTAGCAAAAGCAGAAGTGAGGCACATTTAGAACATGTATAGAAAAAAATAAAGTGCAATACATCCATCTATCAAAAACTTTCACGGTTCTATCTGGGCACACTTAGCTGGTAGAAGAATGTGGGTGATACGTCTGAGAGCTGATTCCTAACTGAACCCAACTGAGAAGCAGCACACAAGAGCTGTGAAGGGGGCAGCGTCCACTACGTCTGGGAAGTTTCTTAAAAGGCAGGGTTCCCTTCAAATCATACTTTTGAATTTGCAAATCATACAGCTTTCTTTTTAACAAGCAACATGGAGCTATGGTTAGAGATCAAAGGGAATTCTGGAAGACTCCAGAAGTACCCAGAGACGGCCAGGCATTCTGTCCCAACAGGTCAGAAAGGACGGAGAGCACCCTCCTCAGAGCAGGGAGAGGATGGAGGCCCCGCGCTGCAGAGGAAGCCTCTGCAGGTGCACAACCAGTCTGCTCAGGACTCCGACCTCTAAAAGACACTCTCAAAAAGTCAGAGCTGGTCTGGCTTTGCCTCCTGTCCACTCTCTATTTCTCAGGCTCAACTACATAAATGTTCCACTCTGTGTGAGAAGTGAAGTTCTTTTTCCCTTTCTATCCAAGCTTCGCAATTACATACCAAACTGGTCCTTCTTGAACTACACTAAGTTCTGCCTGACCACCCCTCAACTATGTGAAAAGTCCGGGTACATAGATACACTCGGCTAAATCATTCCTGGTGATCCAGGTTGTTCTTTCAGGATTTTTTTTTTTTTTTTTTTTTTCCAGATTAATATGAGGGTACAAACAATTACGCTGCAATGTTTGCATTTGTCAGGTAAAGTCCCTGTTGTCATAATGCCCCACACCCAGAGATGTGCCATAGGCCCTTACATTGTGCCCATTAAGTGGGAGCTCACCAATGCCCTGACCCCTACCCCAACTTGAATTGAGTTTTTCTCTTATGTGGGCTTGTATTAGTTCCTCTACTGGCTTCATATTGAGTACACTGGATGTTCATTTGCTTTTCCATTCTTGTGATAACTTTGCTAAGAAGAATGCGTTTCAACTCCATCCAGGTTAATACAAAAGATGTAAAGTCTCCACCTTTTCTATGGCTGAATAGTATTATATGGTACATATATACCACACTTTATTAATCCATTCACAAGTTGATGGGCATTTAGGTTGTTTCTACATCATGACGACTGTAAATTGAGCTGCAATAAACAATCTAGTGCAAATGTGCTCGTAATCTGTTCTTTCAGAATTTTAAAAAAGATTCAGAATGGGGAGTTATTGGTTCTCTAGCACAGAGTCTCAGTTTTGGAGGTGATGGCTGCCCAATGGTGGGAAGGTATTTCATACTACTGAACCGTGCCTTAAAATGTGAAGATGGTACACCTTAGGTAATGTGTACTTTATCACAATTAAAAACAAAATCAAAGACCAACAGGCAGTTCAATT
Source organism: Loris lydekkerianus (assembly GCA_963574355.1). NCBI lineage: Eukaryota > Metazoa > Chordata > Mammalia > Primates > Lorisidae > Loris > Loris lydekkerianus. The sequence goes on along the minus strand of CAUYPK010058369.1, from coordinate 5,884 downwards.
TGTGCCTGATTCTGTCACTGAAGGTTTCCATTGGAAGCAGTCAGCCCACAGCAGTGTTGGGTCACTACCAGCCTCTGGTATTCACGCAGGGGCTGAAGGAGACACCCGTTGCTCCTCACAGCAAGTCCTTTCCCAGGGAGCACAGTGTCTATATCAGGCATGGCTGACTCACTTCTTGTTCTCATGGGAATTAGAAGAGAAAGATTGCACTGCTTTGAAGTAAGACCTCCAGGTTCCCAGAATTAAGAAAGGAAAAAAGATGAAATCAGGAGCACAAGGTCCTGAGATCCCCAGGGCCATCTTGCTACCTCCTAGTTTTACAGTTGAGGAAGATGGGGGTCGAGGTCCTCAAAGGCACCAGATGCCTCTCCACAGGCACTTCTCTCTGTGTGCTCCCCAAACAGTTATCATGTACATGATAAAGAGCTCTTCATAAAAAGTGTTCTGAGACGTCTCACAGACCTGGTCCCTGCCTCCAGGAGATCACAATTTATGATACACTACTGTGGCCACACTAGTTGAAACGTATGGACAACAGGCTAGAAGACTAAATTAAGGTTTGAATGTGCAATGACACATTTATAACACATGTAGTAGAAGTTGAGGATGCACACATTTCAGGGAGAAAAGGCGACCTGTAGCAGCAACCAGACCAGAGGCTAAAGGATGGAGTGTGTGGAAGAACCTGGGCACCCTAGACGCTGCCTGGAGGGGCGGGACGGGACCAGGTGTCTGTGCAGGCCTCACTCACAGACCAGCAGGGCACATCTGCGCCACCGGCCCTCTCACCTCCGAAGCCTCTCCACAGCTGACCTTGCTTCCTGAGGCAAACAGAGGGGACGGAGAGGGTATTTCATTCCTATATGTCTTCAAGATAATATACAAAAACAGCAAACACTTGCATAGTGCTTACGCGGAGCCAATCTTCGAACACTTCCTAGATAGGAATTCTTTTAAGCCTCCCAACCACTGGTACTATTTTATCCACTGACAGAGAGAGCAAGCCATAAAAAGGCTAGGAGCCCTGCCCGAGGTTTGAGAGCCAGTAACAGGGGAGCCACGCATTGCCCCGGCTCTCAGCCATTATGCTAGCCTGCTTTTCTGAAAGAACAGCTGCTTATATAGCAATTCTAGATGAGGAGAAAGGCTTAAAGACACTCAGCGTTATGTAGCCCGTTAAACGTACTCCCCTTGTTTTTAGGGGGAGAGGAGGTAGTATGCATTGTGGACATCCTTCCAGTCAGCTCTTCCACTTCCTGGCTATGTGGCCTGGGCATGTTAGTTAACCTCCCTGAGTACTGGCTGTTCGCTCCATCTGTAATACATGCTGTCCACCGCATCTGTAAGGATTAAATATAGTTCCTGGCACATACACAATCAATACATGCCGTTAATTCACCCAGGTAAAAGAAAGCCCTCAAAACAAGCAGCTGACACTTAGTCATTATCTAACAAATTAATCAAAATTCTATAAAGTAATAATGGCTGTGTAGGTTCAAACTGGCATGTAATGGTCAGTTCATAGCCAGAGCTTTACAAATCTTCAACAGTTTCTTTACCACACTGTTTAGGTAGGGAATCTATATTTTTTCCTAAGTGTTCCCCTGGGATAGTTAAGAACCAAGACATAATAAAGAGAAAGGGACAAATTTACAAGTTACTTAAAACACAGTGCAAAAGTTAAAGGTGATTTAAAAAAAAAAAAAACAACCTTGAAATTTTACAACAGTCTTTGATGCCAGAAACCCAAACATTCCATAATTACTAAATCACATATAGACTACACAGCCTCCAACAACCAAAGAAAGAATATAAATTGCATGTCACATCTCAACATCAGAGAGAAACCATCTGACAAGATTACCCTTCTGAGAGGTCCGAGGGCTGTGTTCCTTCCTCCCCTTCCAAACAGAGCCTGGTGACCAGCCCCGGCTGGCCTGTCCTCGGGGTTGGACAGCTATCTCTCTGGGACCAGATAGCAAACATCACATCCAGAGTGTTTTGACCTCACATTTAAGATTGTAAAGTCATCAGCAATGCCATCTAAACATGCACTAAGGGACCTTTTCCAGGACCAATTCAAACCAGGATCTAAGGTAAAACAACAAGTCCGACAAGCCCTGTGCAGACACCCCGCCTCCGGCCACGACACAGGGATTCTCCTTCCTAGAGACAGACTGTATTTTTACAACAGGCTTTTTTATTTTCCTTACTGATTGCTTCAACCAGAACAGCACAAGCCAAACATCTGAAATAATGAGTCACCTATTGGCTGGAATCCGAAGCGCCAGGTCAAATGCAGTTTAAGCCTCGTCAGTGCTCAAAAGCAGCCCTCGTACAGTGAGTGGACAGATCTCTGCCACCAGAATTCTGTACGCCCTTTCCATCTTGGTGGGCAAAGCCTCCGTGCTGGGAGGCACCACAAGCATTTCTAGCCATTCAGGACTGTGCCAGGAGCGTTTATGATGTTCCTTCTCATTTGGGAGGAGATTTCTGACAAAGAAGAGCCAAAAAAGAACCTAAAACTTCCAGATAGCAAGTTTTCCTGTATGTGCTCTGGTAAAGGGGAATCTGAGAGAAAGGGGCTGAAACGAACATTAATTGTATTAGGTACTTTTGCTTTTGTGGATTTGAGTTAAGTTTCTTCTTGATTATATTAGACACGAAGTTGAAACATTCTTTCAACGGTTAAAAAAAAAAAAAAGAAACAATCCTCTCTTCAGCTCTACTGGACTAAATTGAAGACACAGATTATAAAAGTTATAATAAGTTACAAGGAACCTTAATATGACATCCAGTTATACATTTCCTTTCCTCCTTCACAAAATCATTGTATGTCTATAATAAAGCCAAACATTATTTGAAATTGAACTGAAAAGATACACAGCTAAAAGATTACTTCCCAAGAAGGGATGGAAGGAGAAAGGGTTCGCATTCCAGGAACCGTAAGCCTGTTTAGGATACCATAGTTCCGTACCATTTCAGGGAAGGTAAAAGATGCATGGAGGATGGTCTCTCAGAGAGTTTACCTCTGCAGTGAACAAACAGACCTGGGATCATAAAGTTCCAAGAGTTATTTATTTATTTATTTTTTGAGACAGCCTCAAGCTGTTGTCCTGGGTAGAGTGCTGTAGTATCACAGCTCACAGCAACCTCCAACTCCTTGGCTCAAACGATTCTCCTGCCTCTGCCTCCCAAGTACCTGGGACTACAGGCGCCTGCCACAATGTCCGGCTATTTTTTGGGTGCAGTCATCATTGTTGTTTGGTGGGGCCAGGCTGAATTCAAACCCACAAGCTCAGCTGGTGCCTCAGCTGGTTGAGCCACAAGTACCAAGCCCCAACAGTTATTTTTCATGAGTCTCAGAGTACCCAGTTTTCCTTTAATGTAGTCTACCTTATCTCTTCTAAAATATAACTCACATGCGATGAAGAGGAACACAGTAAAAATTACTGATCTTACTTAAGCAATCCTTGTGACTCTTATCTAATCATTCCAACTCTGCTGAGGTGTAAAAGTATCATGTGCCTCTAAAATTATCTACTACAGCCATGTCTGAATCACCCAAAAGTCAGACCCCCCCATAACCCCTGAACCCTTCTAGGCACACAGAAAGAGAGTTAAGCCAGGCAGTGGTGGACACCTGCAGTCCCAGCTTTTCAGGAGGCTGAGGCCAGAGGATCACTTGAGTCCAAAAGTTCAGGGCTGGAGTGAACTATGACCACAGCCTGGGTGACGTGGGAGACCCTCTCTCTAAAACAAAAATTATTGTTTAATTAAAAAAAAAAAAAATCCCAAGAAAGGAAATCTTTTCTAAAGCTCAGCATGCCACATTCTGATGCTGGTAGGATATCATTTATAAATAAAAATCCAGAAAACACAAATTCCTCCTTTGATGGTAATGTTGATGATTTCTTCTCCAAGTATTTGCTTTCTTATCATTAAACCACAAAAATTAAGTGACTATAGGCTGTCCACTTTCCACAGTCCATACATTCATAAAAAACTAAAATTTAAATGTTTAAGAGAAACTTTGTTCTATAATTATTGACCAAATAAATCACAAAGTAATATTTAAAAACCCAAACTATAATTCTGTAAACAAAACAAATTGCCCAGCCCAGTTCTCAGCCATTGTTCCCACATCCCAGTCACCTATGGGACTTGGAAAACCCATTGTTGACCCAGCACCAGCCCCCTCAGAGCGAGGTATGGGGGGTCTGCGGTGGATCCAAAACAGCACAGCAGCAAGGAACTGGAAGAGAAGCTTTCTAACCTGAGCTGGGCTTTCTCAATGGCCCCGGGTATATTATTTCTCTTCCCTGTGCTTCCTTACAAGGAAATGGGGGCATTGAATTAAATAATAATCTGAGTCTCTTCTGATTGTTTTAATTTTCTCCCAATCCCAGAGTTTTTCCTACCTAGGAAACTAACACATACAAATTTTTTTATATTTTTTCACAAACCCAGAGTTTTTTCCACTTAGGAAATTCCGTGTCTCTTCTTGAGGGATAGAAGAAAAAAACAGAGACAAATATATCCGAGTGTGTCTCAGAACAGACTGATTCAACATGACGCGGAGACCTTTGTGGGAGAGTGGGGAATTGGCATGGTAGATTTAGAACTAAGTCACAATTCTTCCCTTTTTTTTTTTTTTTGAGACAGTCTCTCTCTGTCACCCTCAGTAAAGTAGCATCATAGCTCACCACAACCTCAAACTCTTGGGCTCTAGTAATTCTCTTGCCTCAGCCTCCCAAGTAGCTGGGACCACAGGCGTACGCCACAATGCCTGGCTATTTTTAGAGATAGGGTCTCACTCTTGCTCAGGCTGGTCTTGAACTCCTGAGCTCAAGCAATCCACCCTCCTCAGCCTCCCAGAGTGCTAGGATTACAGCCTCCCAGAGTGCTAGGATTACCCGGCCTTTTTTTCTTTTTTAAGCTATAGAACAACAACAACAAAAAAAAAAAAGTTGAGAAGGGAAGAGAAATGAAGGGACAGTAAGTAAGTTCAAGAGCATTCAGTGAACATTTATCAAAGGTGCATCATGGTATAGCACAGAAATAATAAGGGTCAAGTGAAGAGCACCAGGTTTCCTCAACTCAGGGATCTGTGATGGAACCCAGTGGTTCTCAAACTTCATGTGCATTAATATCATCAGGAAAATTGTTGATAAAATACGGACACCTGGGCTCCATTCCCTCCTCCCAAATGTAATGAGTTCATTTCCAGGATGTTGAGTGTGGAAATGTTTTTGCTTCTCCCCCAAACTTGACAACCACAAAAACTATTTAATAAATAACAAAGGAAGCCAACTTTTGAATAACCCAGTTAAATACTTAGGCCCCTTAAGGCAACCCTGACTTACTTAAAGAGAACAAATCTAGGTTAAGATCAGGGTTCTCATACCGTATGTCAACACATCTAGGAGGGCCACAGTGAGCTCAATTTTTCAAGAAGACAAAGAAGTGCTGGACACTGTACAAACGGTAAGTTCAAGTTAATTCTCAGATTGCTCTGCATTCCTTTTGATGACATCATCTCTTTGTGAAACTGGGCTTTTTGCAATTGCTATGATAATAAACCAAGGGTCATTTGAAAATTAAACATGGAGCAGAAAATAAGGGTGGCAAAGTCATTTACCATATATACTTGAGTATAAGCCGAGTTTTTGTGCCGAAAATTTGTGCCGAAAAACCCGAAGTCGGCTTATACTCTGGTCATACAGGTTATTTGATTCGGTGCGCTTAGCTTAACAGGTAATCAAGCTAAATCACAAAGGTTAAAATCCTTCAAAACTGGATTCTTCCTCCTCATCATCTGTATGTCCAAACAGAGCTTCAGCTGTATCTGATGTGAGGGTGTCAGCATTTAACCTACTGATTC